>WAAB01003391.1:0-19240 GCA_013389865.1 Piaya cayana | reverse complement strand
GTGATTCTGTGATTTTGAGTGGCTTGTACAGAAGGAAAAATATAGTGTGTAGGAGCCTGAGTGTGTTGAGGAAGGCAATAATCGTGTGGTTGGGATCCTATTGTCCTGAAGGGATCATAGGTGGGAGAGGTGTTTTTATGAATAACCCAATATGCTGAAGTCAGAGCTGGTGGTTTTGAAACACAAAGAATTCCAGGTGCTTACAGATCTCTTAGGATTGAAGCCTGAAATGGTTGGTTGTAATCAAAGCTGTGGCATAAATGGGAGACAGTATCAGGAGAAATGGCAAATGAAGTAAAGTCGGGGACACCACTGGGGTTAGAATTCTGCAGTACATGAGGAGACTGGGTATGACAGTACATTGACTCTGAATTCCTTCTAGCAGTAAGACTTAACTAAAGGTAGATTTGCATGAATAAGAAGTCAAAGAATACGAGAAAGTGCTTGCATTATAAGCCTTAACTTGGGAAATGCAGTTAGAGAAATTTTTAATAATTTTAAGATGAGTTTAGTAAATAAGCAAACTNGTGATTCTGTGATTTTGAGTGGCTTGTACAGAAGGAAAAATACAGTGTGTAGGAGCCTGAGTGTGTTGAGGAAGGCAATAATCGTGTGGTTGGGATCCTATTGTCCTGAAGGGATCATAGGTGGGAGAGGTGTTTTTATGAATAACCCAATATGCTGAAGTCAGAGCTGGTGGTTTTGAAACACAAAGAATTCCAGGTGCTTACAGATCTCTTAGGATTGAAGCCTGAAATGGTTGGTTGTAATCAAAGCTGTGGCATAAATGGGAGACAGTATCAGGAGAAATGGCAAATGAAGTAAGGGGTTAGAATTCTGCAGTACATGAGGAGACTGGGTATGATGGTACATTGACTCTGAATTCCTTCTAGCAGTAAGACTTAACTAAAGGTAGATTTGCATGAATAAGAAGTCAAAGAATACGAGAAAGTGCTTGCATTATAAGCCTTAACTTGAGAAATGCACTTAAGGAAATTTTAAATAATTTTAAGATGAGTTTAGTAAATGGATGAAATTCCTAGCACTCTATACATTTCACTACTTCTAGTGTATGATCAATCTGTTCATGACCCTGACACTGAATCCCTGATGATTGAGACTGAAATTGTGCTAACTTTTAACTGCCATGAATAAATTCATTAAAATCTGAAAAAAGGGAATGGTGGAAGACAAAGAAGCTTTAAATTAGAAGTCCCAAAGTAAGCCCCTAGAAGTAAACGTAATAGAGTTCATGCCCAGACAATTCATCAAGAAGGGCTATGTAGATGTCCAAACCACAAAATGTAGTAGCAAATTATTTAAAGAGGTTTTGTTGGGATAAAGCGAAAATCTACAAGGGAAAAAAGTAAAACTGATGGCAATATGAGCAGCTCCCTCACTTCATGTTACTATTCAAATACTCCAATGTTAGAATACTATGATATTAGAATATTAGAACAGTGGATATGGAAAAAAGAGAGAAAGAAAATTATTTTACAGTGAAGGCTATTCAGGCCACTGGAAGTTTGTGTTTAGACTAACATTTCCCCCTCTGCTGGAAGCAAATGTGGGAATACATTTTTTAGCCCAAGCTGGCTGTGTATTTAACTAGTTGTTCATCCCATGTCCTCTGGAGTTATTACAGGCTATTTTCTAATTCTATAACTGCATTTCTGATCATATTTCTAAGCATATTTTCAGGAAATAAAATAACCCGTGTCAACAGATCGATAGCCTTGATTATCCCCAGCCATCTAATAGCAGGAAGATGTCACAGATTGCATCTGTGCTCTAAGTGTGACAAAACAGGCTGGCTCATGTCCTGGTCCAACACACAACAGATGAGTGACAGCAGCAGCTGGCCCGATTCCTTCTCTTTTATCTGAGAATTAAGGGGATCTATGTGGAAGTGAATGTCATGGTGATGAAATGGGAAATCCTGGGATGAGGCAGATGCCTTGTTGAGGCGGCAGGATTTCTGCTCGGGCTTTAGTTTCCATTTCCTCTCTCTGACAGCAGCGCACAGCTGCGCCTGCATTTGCCTCTCTCAACTTGCCACTCTGCCCTTTAGCTGTTACTTGCCTCTCCCATATCGCAAAGCTTTCAGCCCTTCTCAAGTCCCTGCTGTCATTTCCCAATTACAGTTTGCCAAGTGCAATTTCCTTTCTTCAATTTCATTCCGAAAAAAAATCCGTCTGCTGCCTGGCAGTGTCAGCGTGACAGCAGAGCTGTGTCCTCCTGGCAGTCACGCTATCCTCTGAGTCAATCAGTTCATTAATTAGAAATCACACATATAATATCTCTGAATCCCTAATGCACTGTCCCTGGTAATAATCTGCTAATGGCATAACTATGCAAGGAATGGTGTGTTTTCCCTGAGGGAATGCCACTTCCCTGTGACTTCCTGGGCAAAGCTTCTCTAACTCACTGTTTTAAGCCATCAGTTCTCTGAAGGTCAAGTCAGCAAGTCTCCTCACAGGAATCTGCAAGCAGTGTAAGATTTCTGATTTACATTTGATCGCTTATTTCACAGCTAACTGAATTAATTTGGCACAAATGTGGTGAATCAGAACTATCAGGTGGCTCATTTCAGGTTAATAAAAATTGGGAAGGTTCAAGTGTGGCTGAAGATCCCATGGAGCTGCTTCCAAAACATGATTTCTGAGGAGTGGGGGGAAGCTGCTTTTTTAAGCATGCTATGTTCACAAGATACTTCAGAATACCTACACAATAAGTTTGGTATGTAATGATTTCAGGCCATCCTTTCTCCTTTGCCAGCTTCTAGAAACATTGGGAGGAGCAGCTGTGTTCTGGGGTCAACTCTGTGAACCAAAGTGGCAGCTTGGAGTAGAGCGCTGTTATAGAATCAAAGGGTGGTTTGGGTTGGAAGGGACCTTAAAGGTCATCTAATTCCACCCTTTCTAATTCCACCAATTCATCTAATTCCCTGTCCCATGGGCAGGGACACCTCCCACCAGCCCAGGCTGTCCAAGGCCCCATCCAACCTGGCCTTGAACACCTCCAGGGATGGGGCAGCCACAGCTTCCCTGGGCAACCTGTGCGAGAGTCTCGCCACCCTCATTGTGAAGAAATTCCTCGTGATGTCTGATCTAAATCTGCCACTCTCCAATCCCCCCCGTCCTTATCATTTGTAGACAGTCTCTCCCCAGCTTTCTTGTTGCCCCTTTCAGGTACTGGAAGGTCACTGTAAGGTCTCCTTGGAGCCTTCTCTTTTCCAGGCTGAACAAGCCCAACTCTCTCAGCATGTCCTCATAGGGAAGGTGCTTCAGCTCTTGGATCATCTTTGTAGCCTCCTCTGGACCCATTCCAGCAGTTTCATATCCTTCTTATGTTGGGGATTCGAGAACTGGACACAGTATTCCAGATCAGGTCTTACAAGAGAGGAATAGATAGGAAGAATCACCTCCCATTGCCCAGAGATGTTCAGGCAACCATTTCATAAAATTTAAACCCATGGTTCTCAGTAAAACATTGTGCTATGAGGTGAGGTTTTCTTTTTTAAGCCCTTACTTTCTAAGGAGGTGAGCTTGCATGATTCTGCTCTGTCATTTGCTCTTTCTTTCCCTTTCAGGGCCTCCACTTTTCATACCTCCATGTTTTGAGCCCCTTCTCTCAGGTAATCTACATGTTATAAACCCAAGGAAGTGCTGGTACAAAGAGGATGCTTAAGATCATGAGGCTGGAGAGCGTCAGACAGCATCGATTACCATGTAAAATCCAGTTGAATTCTCTAATTATTTCCCAGATGCCAGTTAAAGTTACATCTGTCAGTTTTTATCCTATTTATCTCATCAGAAGAAAGTAATTGAGCAAGCTTATATATGAAGAAAAATCAAATATGTTTCTTAAAGAGTTTATAAAGGTATTAGACAGCTAAACACAGAGAGATGGAGTAGGCAATACTTGTGCCAGGCCTGCTTCACCTCAGCATCAAGAAATGATTAAGGTAATTTTACAGTTGCAGTGTAAAATGTCCCACAGTTGTAATAGGAATATATATAGCACTTTACAAATCAAATATCTTCAGTATTAAATTTTTCAATATAATTTCAGCTCCCTGTGGCCACTCAGCCATGGAAACTATTACTCTGTAATTCCCAGAATCTTGAGCCTATTTAAAATATTGATAGGAAAATTAGTTAAATCTTCCAAACATTGTGGAAAGAATAGCCTGGGCAAATGAGCCTAAATTCCTGAAAAATACAATAACAATTAATTATGTCAGGCCAATCAATCACCATTTACTTCTCAGTCAATAAGAACCATAGCTAATGGCTGACTAAGCTCAATTAGGGTTTGATGAAGTGCTAGTTTTTAAATAGTAGTTAAATTATTAAACTCTATCATTTGCCAGCAGGATCGACAGTAGGTCATGGCTGATCTCTTATGCACAAATCTCCTCTCAAAATGTGTATATTTTGAGATGTATGAATGTATCTTGAAAGCAAGATTCAATGTCTTATGTTCTCTTAGATGGCCAGTCAGTCTGGGATTTTATTAAAGAGTTTTTTCCCTTGCTGGATTAAATGAAGAAAAGTTGGAACATAAACCCTTGTGATTCTTTTGCATCTCTTAATCTAACACCTAGTTCGAATGTGTCTGATACCCAGATTAATTCCTGGAAAGAAAAAGTATTCCCCCTTAATTTAAAGAGCACTTCTATTCTCAGTAGTCTGACTTGCTTTGTGTCTTGTCAGGCTACATTTGGGTTGGCAGAAGGGGAGGAAGCACAGAAATAGAAAGACCATAGAATCATACAGTAGGTTGGGTTGGAAGGGACCTTAAAGATCATCCAGTTCCAACCCCCCTGCCAAGGGCAGGGACCCCTCCAGACCAGGCTGCCCAAGGCCCCATCCAGCCTGGCCTTGAACACCTCCAGGGGTGGGGCAGCCACAAATTCACAGGGCAACCTGTTTCAGTGTCGCACCACTCTCATGGTGAAGAAATTCTTCCTTATATCAAGCCTAAGTCTGCCCCTCTCCAGTTTATACCCATTCCCCCTCACCCTATCACCACAAGCCTTTATGAATAGTCCCTCTCCAGCTTTCTTGTAGGCTCCTTTCAGGTACTGGAAGGTCGCTATAAGATCTCCTCAAAACCTTCTCTTCTCCAGACTAAACAAGATCAACTCTCTCAGCCTGTCCTTGTATGGAAGGTGCTCCAGCCCTTGGATCATCTTTGTAGCCCTCCTCCGGATCCATTCCAACAGCTCCATATCCTTCTTACATTGAGGATTCCAGAACTGGACACAGTACTCCAGGTGAGGTCTCACAAGAGAGGAATAGAGGGGCAGAATCACCTCCTTTGACCTGCTTGCCACGCTTCTTTTGATGCAGCCCAGGATACCATTGGCCTTCTGGGCTGCGAGTGCCCGTTGCCGGCTCATGTCGAGCTTCTCATTGACCAGCACCCCCAAGTCCTTTTCTGCAGGGCTGCTCTAAATTACATCGTTCCCCATCATGTACTGAAAATGGGGATTGCCTCAACCCAGATGTAGGACCTTGCACTTGGCCCTGTTGAACCTCATGAGGTTCTCACAGGCCCAATTCTCCAGCCTGTCCGGGTCCCTCAGTTCAAGAAGGCAGGGTGCACAGGGAGGGCACAGTTCCGGTGCTCAAGTGATAAGCTTGGACATTGATAGAGAGCCCAGCCATGGTGCTCACCTGCTGAAAGTCTGCATCCTCCGCACCTGCCAGAAGGGATGTGTCAGTTCAGACCGAGATCCCGGGAAAGCACGCAGCCAGGTCTCAAGCTGGATGAAGTGCCACCAGCTTGCGCCAATAACTGCATCCTCCGCACCTGATGGCTGCATAAGGTGTGAGCAGGTGGACTGCCTCCTCAGCCTGGTGGCAGACCTGAAGGAGGACGTAGAGAGGCTGAGGAGCATCAGGGGATGTGAGCTAGAGATAGAAAGATGTTACATGACATTTTATCAACTCGTTAATATTCCCATTCTGGCTTCCAGCCTCAACTTTTGCTGCTCGTAGGTTCCTACTTTCTGTAGGGAAAAATGAGAATCTTAGGGTGCGTGCCCTGCTAGAATTCTGCTGCAGCCAAGCCTTTGGCAGTGGGCGATTCTGGTGCCTAAAGCATCANCATCTACTCGTGCCTTAAACACCCCCAGGGAAGGTGACTTAACCACCACCCTGGGCAGCCTGTTCCAGTGCCCAATGACCCTTTGTGTGAAAAACTTCCTCCTAATGTCTAGCCTAAATCTCCCCTGGTGGAGCTTGAGGCCATTTCACCAAATGCTGGTTTGCTTTCAATACAATTTATATTTTTTTTCCAGTGGTTCAAGACCTTTACAATAAGTTGAAGTGTTTCTTTTCCCATTGACTCTTTTTACTGACCTAGAATAGAAGTCATTCTCCTTTAGTGATACACAAATTACAACTGCCAGCAGATCTCTCCCAGAAGACAGTAAATGCCTGAGCTAAAATGTAGTTTCTCTTTCTGAATCCCATGTTTTGTCTTGCTCTCCCCTTTTGATAGTAAAAAACCAAAATAGGACCAAAAAGCCTCTTGATAACATCAAACTTTGCAGGCACCTGCACCTCTTGTCTTCCATTCTCCTTTTGCCCTCAGTGTCTTTGAGGGCATGCAACACCAACATTGGTGGTGTCTCCTCCTTCAAGCATATGACTGTTGTTTCACAGAGATGTTGAGGTTTTATACTGGACTGATTTTAGGGTTGGGGAAATGTACTTTGAAAACACAGGAAATGCTGTTCCAGTATATAGAATTAATCCTTACCTGCTGCCATTGCAGTTTGTTGGGTTGAAAATAGTCTCCAATGGCTCCTACTCAGGATCAGGTCATAGGATATGACATTAGCTAAGCTGTGGTAACTGCATCTGTCACAGCAACTAAGACGTAATTCAAGCACATTGCTATGAAAGAAGTTTAAACTAATGTACAGCAGCAGCCTGCACACAGATAGTTTTTCATTTATTAATTTGATGTTGTGTCTAAACAACCTGATAAATCACCTCTAATGTTTATGGAGTGAGTACAATATTCTATGATTTCACTGCACCACAATAAATAAAACCTGATATTCCCTGAAATCATCACAGAATAGCATGACTTATAAATCGCAGAACTTGTAGAAATGGTGCTTTTTCATTCTTTGTTGTATACTGAGACAGACGGGATTTCTCATTTCTGTTCTAAGTAGGCCACCTAGTGCTTGCAGAGCTTCAGCACAGTGAGAATCCAGCTGCAAGCAGCTTGGTTTGCTCCCTCATTTGCACTCCTTTTAAACCACAGAGCTGCCAACTACTTTTCAAGATGTACTGAGAGTTATGCTATAGTGCAACTTAAAACCGCAGAAATTTTAGATTGTGATTACACTGGCCTGTTCCCTGTCTCACTCTCTGCTGCTTCCTTAGTCCCAGCAATGGTTTTTGACAGATGTCAACCAGTGTAATTCCCTAACATGGTCAAGGAGAGGTGATGACCACCACAACGTTGTATGGATCTGCTGGGTTTGATGAACTAAACTAACGATAGAAACATCTAGCATCAGGACTGGCTCAAAGAGGAAGTCGCACTGGGAGAGAATCTTCCCCTTTAACCACCAGCAAGCTGGCAGAAACTGCATCCTCAGGTTCTCCAGGAAAGAACAGAATTAAGGTAGAAATACTGACAACTTCTCCTTCCCCAGAATGATGCCAAAGGGCTATTGGAGTAGAGAAAAAGACCCAGTCCTTTACCAGTGCTATTAAAAAATCATGAGCTAAGTAGTTTCCATACCAGAATGTGACATCTCCAAAAAAAGACGAAAACCATAGCTTGGAATGAGGTTACTAATTCTGTAGCTGTCTGATCTGATATGTCACCAGTGTCCAGGAAGATCCTTCAGCCCAGCATTTTGCTGGAGTTTTCCTTCCTCCTCCCAGGGGGACAGAAACCGTTCGCAGTTATTAAAGATCCCACAGCACTTTCCATGGTGCATCTAAACACTGGAGATGGCCAATCTTGTTTGAATTTTGCATTGGAAAATTCTCTCGGTGATCTCAAGTGAGGGGTGAGTTTGGGGCTTTTTATGTTTATATAAAAGTTGTTAATACTAAGCTACTCAGCCCTGGCTATGGTGGAGCACAGCAAAATTCAGCTCTGCATGGCTGCCCATGTATTTCACAACTTTCTCTTTTTTTTTTTTTGCATGAGTTCAGCCTTTCATTTAAAGTGAAAAATCAGTAATTTCTCATTCTAATCTGCTTTTAAAGAAGTGCAGAGCTTTTACTTCCATGAAAAAAAATTAGCACTAGCTGGAGGATCATCTCTGTATCACTAATAAGAACATTTGTAGAAATACTGTCTCTCAGACTATAAAACTTAAAATTGTCAGATTTTTTAAAGAAATATTTTCTATAACTGGTGTTTGTTGGAAAACGAACATCTTCATGTAACACACCTTTTGTTTGCTACTGTCAGAGACAGAATCTAACCTGGATTGTGAGATCCAGCCTGGAAATGTTGACATTCCTACAGTGGTAGAAAATATAACAGAAGAAGAGGTCTAATCAAGCTTCTCTCAATCATAAATTTCATAAGAGTTCAGAAAGAGTCTGAATTGCAAAGTAGGCTTTGCATTCCTCAAAAGAAATGTGATGAACTGCATATGTGCTTTGTGCAGCCTCTTGCCAGGTATTTCCAAGGAGACCTGTTATGTAAAAATGACTGAATATTTCATTCCCGGTAAAAATAGTACCTGCAAAAGTGGACAAAAAAAAAATCTGTAATCGCCCTCCTCAATGCTTTCTCCTGCTGCCAGAATTTTACTTTTTACTTAGGATCATCTTGCATTAGTTCTGTATCATTCATGGTAAAATGATGTTGAGTGAAGAAAGAGCTCTGCATGATCGCATCTGTTGAATGTCAGAGAGTTTTTAAATATAATTCATGTAATAGAAAAACAGCTGTCCTGCAGGTACACACAGTATGTTAATATTTTTAAATTAGTTTTTTCTTTCAAATGAATCAAGACATATTTACTTTATAAACAGCTGTACACAACCACCTCAGTGTTGCTCTAGATCACTGTGTGGGGAGAATTTATGAAGTGCTTTGGAGCATTGAAGGAAGGGGGGGGCAGTGCATGATAGCTTTAAATTCACCTTCTGCCTTCTCCCAGATGCTTCTGAAGGCTGGGGGGGCACATAATGGTCTGTCTGTACAGTAATCTCTCTGTCAGTTCATAGAGAGAGAAGCATTCCTAGCCCTGTCAAGTTTCCTGCATTTGCAGTGTGTATCATCTGTGCTGAAGCACAGAACTAGGAAATACCCACCTTATTTTAGTTTAATGAGACATTATCCTTAGCACAGATGGTATTTTTCTTTCATGTACACATATACTGCCCTCAGAAATGCCATTTAGCCATGCTAAGTGTCAATTTATTATTGAAATTAATTATAAATATTGATTTCTATTTTTTAAATCATATCTTAAAATTTATCAGCTCTAAAAGTGAAATTATGTTTACTTGGAAACTCACTATCAATATATATGTAAGTGTCTGCAGTCTCTTCAAGTGTATTTATATAGAAAAATATCCTCCCTTGGCACACCTGAGATAGCAGAGGACAAAATAAATGACTTAAATTAAAAACAAACAAACATAATAACAAACCAAAAAAGAAGGCCATAATCTGGATCTTGACACATTTCCCATTTCTCAGGTTTAGGCTCTTCCCACAAAGCTCAACAGCTAATTGGGAGTGAGCTTCTGTGTTCTAACACTAGGCCGCATCAAAAATCTCTGGGTTTTCTGATAAGGAAAATCAGCTAATCAAAGCTCCAAAGGTTTCCATCTCCATGGAAGATGAAGGAGGCAGGAGGGCAAAGCGTGCCTTCAGGCAAACCTGCCCTGTCAGAGCTGAGGAAACTAGGATGGGAAGACAAAGACAAATTTCCTAACAAACGCTACATGCAAACTCCTCAGTGATTTCCTGAAACCCTGATGTTCTTCTCCATACTAACCATCCATATTATGAGTTTTCAACTCATGAGAAGTGCTTTTGATGCCCTGAAGAATTAACATAATTTTGCATATGATAAGCTAAATCAGATTAATGTAACTACATTTTCTAATATAAAAATAGTAACGTTAGGCTTGTAGGGGAAATGAAACCCATTTCCATTTTTCTCCTTTGGTATGATGTGTTTAGAGGGTATATTACTAAAGAATCATCACCAGTGCATTATTTTAACTTACCCTTCAGAGACTTTATCATACTATGAACTTAAGCTCATAAAGGATCATATCATTCTACACTTAACTATTATAGGCTTCTTAGCATCAAATAAAGAAATTTGAGTACTATAGAGGCCTCAGCCACTAATTTCTTTCCTGTATCACAACTTCACTGCCCCTAAAGAACTGAAAAACACACCTGATCAATCATTACCTAACTTTTAGTAGCAGGAAAACACTTAAGAAACCTTTTTGACTGCACCCTCTCAAGATAACCATCTTGCAGGGATGGGTCTCAACATTTCCACGTATTCAGAGCTGATGAGATGAAAAGCTGTTGGTAATTCTAGAAACTTTTACAATACAGTTTTCAGGAACCAATTCTGACTTATCTCTAGTACATCTGCTTTATTATGCAGCACGTGATCTGGGCAATTATCCGAAAGCAAATATTCATTTTCATTTTCCATTCATTTATGGATAGGACAATGTCTTATCAGTTGTAAATGATGACACATTGTTAAATTTCAAACAATTTTATTTGATTTTAGAAAAATTGATTATGTTTCCAAATATTCCTAATGCAGTTTCTTACAATTGATCAAGCTCACAATGGATTATTCATCTTTCAATCCGTTAAAAATGTTTTTTTTAATATATGTGTTTCCATGGCTTTAAAGCACCAGTGACCATGAATTGAATAATTGAATTGCTTTTCAACAGACTTAAAAATATTTTCCTCAATTTAAAGAATAAATAATTCATTACCAGTACGTAGTCTAAAGTACCAATTAATGTACAATTTTAAGCTACGTTTGACTCAAAAATCTCAACTTACTGACAGAACCAAGTGAGCTGTAACTATTGATAATACTGCACAATGGGTTTTTATGCTCTGCAACAGGTAATGTATTTTCTGTATGCAACAGAAAAATATGAAGTCTTGTTCTTAGAAGCTACAATCTGTTCCGTTCACATTCTGTCTTACTGGTCAAAGCAAATCACAGATCTGCTTCTTCCAGAAAGTGCCATACTTGGGGGTTTTTTTTCAGGCTCCACCATGACCTAATAGCAGAATATTACAGACATTACTGTGATTGTGATCCACATATCTCTAGATGTAGGTTGTATTTTTTTTAAACCATTCCTATTTAGTCTTAGGTGTAGTTTATCATTACCCTGCTCATTCCACTACTGACACAACAGAGCCTAGATGCTGTACATCAGGAGTGTTCATGGTAATCATCATTCTCAATACTTTAGTCAAATCAGATATATTCTAGAAATACATTTCAGACATTGTTGACATTCTGCATTTCTGCTCTGATCTGTTTCATTGACAGTTGAAAAATTCGACTTATTTGTTTTGCAATAGGCTGTGTAAATATAACATTGTTGAGCTGAGAAATTTTCCTGGAAAACTTTCATTGGGAAAATGAAATTACCTTCAGCAAAGGTAGCTCAGAAATCTCACAGCAGTAGGGAAGAACTCACTGTTTCTTTTTCAGGAATTTCCATTCTTTGTCTCATTCTGGCCAAAATTTTCCATCTTCAGCTATTTGCAAAGAGCTCCTTGGAAAGGATTGAACATTTTTTCATGACAGTCCCCTAGGGTAATAATTTCCTCTCTAACATAAAGCTTTTGGGGATTCTTTATATTACAGTGAGCTTTTATACAACTGTGTGGATGGAGGAGTAAGGCATTCCCAGTTTGTCTTGGGTCACTCCTAGTTTCTTTTTTTTTTGAGAGAGAAATGAAAATTAATTTTGGGGGAAAAGCTATGAATACTCCTATTATGGCTGAAAAGGTGTCACCAAGCAGTATAAGAATTTGCTAGTTTTCCTTCAATATTTTGACAAAGAAGACACTTGCACTAAATGCACTGATATTTGCAGAGTATTATTTTTAGGGGTTTTTATTTTATACATAGAATCAGGCAGAAAATGAAATAATCTCCGAGTATGTGGCAACACGGAGGAAATTAAGAATCAGAGAGACTTACAATGACCCATGACAACAGTTATTTGTGGGTGGAATATAAAACAAAGCAACCCAAATGGACTTACTGATTGAGGCTGACTTAAACCTTAAACATATGCTCAAGTTATTCCATCTGAGACGAAGAGCACATTTTAAGATACATTGCAGCAGCACAAGCTGTATAAAAAATCCACCAGGAATGAAGAGGAAGCACACCATGAAAAGTATGTTATTTTCACTGGGGGAAAAAACTGACAATGCAAAAGATTGTCATTTCAAGAATAAATTCTATATAAACAGGAATAAACAGGGCCGTGTATAGAAAATATAAAGGATGATGAAAAACAAAGTAACTACCTTGAAATTCATTTGGAATCGAGGTGGTAAGAGGATGGGATACACCAAGGCTTCTTTAGTATCTGCACAGTAGTTGAATTTGAGGGAGAAAATAAGAGGCAGGTTTATTTATATGTGGAAGGAACAAGATTTGAAATGTAGCTCAGTAAAGCATCTGTTGTCCCTCTAATTTCACAGCAGGAGAATTAGAGGGTACTTAAATAGATGAAGTTGCAAAAAATTTAATTACCACTAAGCATTTACAACGGAATTCACTGTTCCCTGGAGTTGCCACTGTTGAAGTGACGCTGGTATATGAAATCTCTAGGCTTTAAAGAGAAAATATATGCAGCAATTGGTTGGAAACAAATGAGAGAAATGTTCAGGATATGCCAATTTAAGAAATTATGAGGTTTATCCTACAACAGAAATTATCTAAATGTTTTGAAAAAGCAACTAATACCTATTATAATGATAACACAACTGTAAACTACAGGAAGGCAAAGATGCAATTATTTTTACAAACTTGTCCAATACTTTTTCCAAAAATACACCAACAGAGAAAATTAACTGGAACACTGTCAGAATTCTGCAATAATGTTTCAGGTTACAGTCAGCAAAGTTAGCACTTGAGCAGGGCTAGTTTTGACAACAAAGGGAGCTCTCTTTATCGCTGTTGAAGTCAACATTACCAATTACTTACTGAAGATTAGTATCTTTTACCTAATGCAGAAGATGTATCCACCTCATTATTGCATTTCTGGCAAGTTCATTCTAACTTAAACTCATCCACAAGCATGGACTGAAGACAATAAGACAGTGTGTTATCTGACAGCAGACACAAGAGTTTATTTCAATCTTGTAGCATACGATTTAGAGTAGCTCTACCTTCTGGTTAGCAAACATACACAAGGAGATTCTACTAGGTATTGCTGGCATGCAATGTTATTTGAAGAAGAATAATCATAAAACTAGCAATGAAGGACACCATGAAAACTCCCTCATAGTCTTCGGTATCATTACTGATCCTTAAGGAAAAATTAATTGATTTAATCAGCTCACTCTAGCAATAAATGTGCACAAAAATCACAAGGAAAAAGGCTGAAGATAGCCATAAGGAATCAGTTTCATTCTTTCCTGATGATAGTCACTGATTGAGACAGCATTTGATCATTTCCTAACTGAACAGATGGGTGCTGGCAATGCTGGATTGTCCTAGTTTCATCAAAACTTTCTGCAATGCTTAAGTTGTGATCTGGCCACACTCTGGCTGTGGCTCCTACACAGAAATACAACCAAGTTGGCTGCTGACTATCTTTGCTGACTGGCTATCTAGCTCCCTTGGCAATATGCCCACTGCTCAGTTGGTTTCTTGGCTCCCCAGGCTTGTCAGCTGGCAAATAAATAGATTGTTCCATTTTTGCCAGAAAGGCTGCAGAACCAACACATTTTGTTCCAGTGCTCAATGAAACAAAATATTGACAAGCTGGAATTTCCTGTAGAATAAAAATTTCGCTTCTCAGCCAGCTCCAGTTATTGCTGTACACTCTTGTGTAACACAGTGACGGCATTATCATATCCTCTAAGTGAACACAATGCACAGAAAGGATGTGACTCTAGATAACCTTCCAAGGCTTTGGATAAGAATCTCATAGCATCTGAAACCGTTCCTATGCAGTACAATGCATCTTTTGATAAAGTGAGTTTGTGACGCTTTCCATTTTGCACTATGAGGCCTATTAAGGTGGCTCTGAGAACTCATTTGTCAGCAAGACATAACTGGACAACTAAGGGGTGATTCAGTATGCAGTCTGTGGGTTTTGCCCTTTATGCATATGAAGATGACTTACTTAGGTTACAGATCAAAATCCAGGGAAAGAAAACACAGTAACTGCCACAACATAGTTACAAATATAAAAATACAAAGTCTTTTCCTGTTGAAGAAAGGAATTAAAATATCCATGAAAACACAAATAAAAAACACTTCTCAAACATGTCATTGGAAACAAGATATTTGTGAAACATTCAGTGAAAAAAAACCCACAAAATGCCATTACATTATACCATAATGCCATAAACAAAATCCTGTCAGAGATAAATGCCGTGGTCCAGCCCAAGCCAAAGATTCATGAGACGATGACTAAGGAAATTATGCACTCAAAGAGCTCCAGTTTTATAGTTGGTAGGTGTTGTCAAGAGTGTTTTCAAGGAGATGTTGAACAGGGTGTACACAGCAATGCAAGTGAGCACATGGGTATGCACTTGGTGGCAGAAGAAGCCCTTTTAAACTGTTTCCATTCTTGGTTGTCTCTGTGCTATCCCCAGTGCCACGCTGACACTTCTGTTATGTCGGTGCACTGGATCAGCAAAAAGGAAGGAAAATGGGTTGTTTTCTAATCTTCTCAGTTCAATCTCATTTACTGCTTGATTTCACAAATGTTCATGCTGGCACAGTCCAGAGGCAGAGTGGATGTAGAAGCAGGTAGCTGTGCTGGAGAGCAGAAGGGTATGTTATAAACAGATAAGCCACTAAAATCCATTCTTGAAATTATTACATTATGAGCTTTACATTTTCAGCGGGGAAATAGTATCAAGCATGCTGTGAGGGGATGACTGGAAAGTCTTACCCAGATTTTGAGTCAAAAAGTATATGCTATTCCTCCTGTTAAAGGCAGGAATACAAAGACTATAAATTACCTATCTGCCTTCGAGAAGACAACCTGTACATTATAAATTACATCAGTGTAGCTTATTGGATGTAATTTTAAGTTTTGTCTGAACTTAATAAGGCTTTAGTTATAAAGGGACATTTTTCAGAGGTAGTATCATGCACCCCTCCCCCAACAACATTGACACAATCATGCAGCTGTGTAGTTTTCACTTGGGGGGGGGGAAGTAAAGGACTTGTAAGAAAATGGGTGGAAAATGCCCATAAAGTCACAGACTAGTTCTTCATCTCCTTTTATAGAACTGGCATTCAATACTGCAGAGAGATGACAGACACAATGGCGTGACATAATCTTTCAACAAGTTGCTCCAAGCCAGTGATCCTGAAAATATCAAGCTTAAAAGACAGGTGCAGACAATGACTCATGATGGTGCTGGGGACACGGCAGCAGTTCCGATGAAAGGATTCTGAATATGCGTATTTTTCATAACAAAAGAGCAGGCAGAGAACAGCACAGGTGCATGGCCCTGCCCAGCCAGCTTCTCTGGATGCTAATTCCCCTTACCTGGCCTGATCCTGACCCCTGCATGCAGACCTATGTCCCAGCCTTGCCCTCACCTGCCCGTGTTCTCACAGATGCTGGATGCCCCAGACTGAGGCTGCCCCTGGCTTGCCCTGCTCTCTGGCCAGTTGCAATGGGATGGTCTCTGCTCAGTCTGGCTCTGCCCTACAAAGCAGAAAAATGAACAGAACATGAACTACCAGCTCCTAGAAATGTATACTCTGATTTTTCATAATTAGTATAAATTTTAAGAAATGTTGGTTGCCCAGCCAAGCTTCCCAAGCTTTTACATTGGCATTACAATAAATTTTAAATCAGCATTTAAGTAAATTGTAAAAAAATAACCCAAACAAACACCCCCTCACTATTTCAAAGCTATCTTTGTTTTTATTATTGTATAAAACTCATTTTTTTCTGACGAACAATAGCTTGCTGTGGGTTATGTTTCATAGTTTCCTGATGAGAGAAATCTTGATTTCTTTTTCAAGGTCTTGGCAGGCAGCCGTAGGAACTCATTATTCTGAATAGTCTAGGGGGAATTATAAAACAAAGGGAATAAAAGGCTTGAATTTATTTTTAAAGCATGCTCTTCTCATGTTTACATTGCTTCTGGATCTATTTTGTTTTGGAAATATTTTACTTACTGTAAGTCTTGATACACAAAAAACCACCAAAACCCTCTTACAGAATGTTTTGTTTTTACAAGAACTGGGAAGTATTTTGAAAGAGGTGTTGGTCAAAAAGAGGTATTATTTCGGTTAACCAAAGATGTGCAAAACTGTTAAAATTTCTTTACTCAAATGACAGCACATTTCCAAGACAGGCTGGTCTCAATGGGCATTGAAATGATGACTAACTTGAGTTAAATTTGATTCTACTATTAATTTACTTCTTCCCTGTCCTACAGAGACCTGCAGTCCCTTGGAATGAGAGAAACCTTTTATTGTTCCACTTAGGTAACACTGTGACATACTTTAGAACCAGTAATCCTGTTTCTTTTATCTGTCTAGTCTGTGCATGGCTGGTGCACTTTGTCACACAGTTTATTATTTTTACGGTAAATTAAAATGTAGTTCCTCTACCTGTTGGCAAAATGAGTAAGTGAATACACCTCCTCTGTCCTCTAAAGTGTATAAAATGATTACACAGCCCAGGAAAAAAGCATATCATCAAGTACTAAATAGAAATAAAAGCCACAGCTTAAGTAAAAACAGAAGCTAGGCAGAACCAGGACTGTCCAGAAAAGCAATGGAGGTCCACTAGCAAAAATTTTCGTATCCTCTCTACAGGGCTCAGGCGGTACCCAGCAGAAAAGCATTAACATCTGTTAATTAATCAGGAAGTCAGGGTAGTCTCTCTCTGTTTGTCATGTCTTTCTCTTTACAAAGTAGGCACGTTAGACTTTCTTTTTATGATTTTCTTTCCCTTTATTTCTTCCCTGTCTCCTTCCCCAGTATACAAAGATTTGGATTCTTGCTGAATTCAGCTTTGAGGCCTCTTTCTTTTCTGTCTTCTAGAAGCTGTTGCAAGCACACACTGCTTTGTCTTTGTCTGTAATCACAGTGGAACTTTTTCTGTTGTCCTTCCTCCTCAGCTCCACTCTTGTATACAGACATGCATATGCAGAAAGACACGTCTGGATTCTGGGAGTCTCTCTTTTGGGGAGAGACAGTCATTACCTGACAATGTTAGGCTACCCATCATGCATCGTTCAACATTTTTCCTCATTTGTATCCTCCTTATTGTCAGGTTAGTGTGTGAAGGAGCTGCTGCTGAAATGGGAGTAATGTTGGGAAGCTACCTGAGACTTCTGTTTCCATTGAAATAGAAATGACTTCCAGGCCCCAACAGCACATATGCTTATATACACATCCTCATTACAACTCATGAGCATTTGAAAATCAATTACGTATTCGCTCAGATAAATAACACATACAGAAACCTAGCAGCATTGAGTTTTAAAAGGAGTGGGGAGGGAGGAAGGGCGCAGCAGTTTCAGTCGGGGTTTAACACTCTTCTGTCTGTTCCTCATCTGACTAAAACCACGCTCCAGCCTCTAATCCATCTACCCTGCTGAGCCAGCTGGAAAGCAAACCTGGCATATGAAAGGTTATCTTGAGCAACCAAAGGCAGGCATCCACTCCAGTGACAGGTGGACAGGACAAGAGGAAATGGCCCCAAGTTGCTCCAGGGGAGGTTTAGATTGGATATCAGGAAAGATTTCTTTACTGAAAGAGTGGTGAAGCATTGGGGAAAGGTGTCCAGGGAAGCGGTGGAGACACCATCCCTGGAGGTGTCCAAAACCACTTGTAGACATGGCACTTTGGGACATGGTTTAGTAGGCATGGTGGTGTTGAGCTGACAGTTGGACCGGATGACCGTAGGGGTCTTTTCCAGCCTTGATGATCTAGACTCTCTAGGGAGGAAAGACCCCCCCCCCTCTGAAGTCTACTCATGGAGCAGATCCTGGTTGTGTCTGTGCCAACCCATACCACTGCTGGACCCAAGCAGGACAACCTGCAGAGGCTGTCCAGTGGCTGTGCCAAGAATGGGGCTGTCCCCCCAGCCTAGCCCTGCTCTGTGAGCATGACTGGGAAGATTGCATGAGGCAGAGTTGATGGGGACATCAATGGCATCTTTCTCATGGCCAAGAAGGCACAAGGCAGGCTTTGCTCCTGCAAGGGGAGCTAGGCACGTGGACTGGCCCACTGACACTCCATAACAGCTGTAAATCATAGAATCATTGAATAGTTAAGGTTGGAAGGGACCTTAAAGATCATTTAGTACCAACCTCCCACTAGACCAGGCTGCCCAAGGCCCCATCCAACCTGGTCTCGAACACCTCCAGGGATGAGACAGACACAAAATCCCTTGGATCATCTTTGTAGTAAAAGGGTGCTGGTTGATAAGAAGCTCAATGTGAGCTGGCAATGTGAGCTTGCAGCCTGGAAGGTCAACTGCACCCTGGGCTGTATCAAAAGAAGCGTGGCCAGCAGGTCGGGGGAGGGGATTCTTCCCCTCTGATACTCTCTTGTGAGACATTTAGAGTGTTGTGCCCAGTTCTGGAATCTTCAACATAAGGATATGGAGCTGTTGGAATGGGTCCACAGAAGGCCACAGAGATGACCAGAGGGCTGCAGCACCTTCCACATGAGGACAGGCCGAGAGAGTNGGCGGGGCGATGGCTGCGGGCGCCTCGCACTGAGGACGCGGCCAGGTACGCGGCGCCCCCACCCCGCTCCCCCCGCCCCCCCGGGGGCCACGGACCCGCCGCTCCCGCCCCGCCTGTGCCCGCGGGGGCCTCGCGCCGGGGAGAGCAGAGCATCCCCGCAGCCCTTCCTGGGGCCGCGCACCTCCCCACGGGGCCCTGCGGGCTCGGGGCTCGCACCTGAGGGGAGCTCGCAGCAGCCCGTGCTGCCTCACTTCGCTCTCTCTCACAATTTCCTCCCTCCTTCCCCTCTCTCTCTGCCTTT
>WAAB01003390.1:14885-64491 GCA_013389865.1 Piaya cayana | reverse complement strand
TTTGCTACCCCAAACAGCTCCCCAGAATTTTAGCCTGCATTGAATACAACCTGAAAACTGGGTCCTAGTGAAACCTGGAAGGAGAATAATCTAGCCCCAATGTGAAAAAGACCCTTCCTAGTATTTTTGACAGTGGTAGCAGCCATAAAGACTAAAGAGAAGGGGTGGACTCATGCTACTAGAGTGAAGAGACCAGTAGCCTCACCTTCCAGAGAGCAGACTGTGAATCCTTTGTACAAGCAAAATTGGTTGGTGAAATCTGTAAGGACATTTACCTGTGTTACATATAATAATGGACTAGGTAAACTGAATTAACCACCTGGTGGTACTGTAGAGTGTGTTGGAAGTAGCACCTCTATGAAAATCTAAAAGGTGATTTCAGGTGTCACTAAGTCAAGGGCAAGACTGGGTTAGACTCTATATTTGCCACCAAGAAGAATCTACAACTCCACTGCTGGCTGCAATCCAACAGGTGTTGAGTGACAGAGGTATATGCTATACCAGACCTTACCTTGCAATGGCTGACTGGACTCTCCTACTTTGAGTTGTGTTCACCTCCAGTTGTACCCCAAGATCTCTAAATGAATATTCCAAATGTTACCAATGCCTGCATATTAGAGGAGCTTCCAATCTTAATTACCACACTCACATAAATAAGTATTGCTATAACTCGTAAAGTTTAACCACTTGTAACTTAGGAAAAATACAATTGGAAGTATGAAAAAACTTAGGAAAAGGAGAAATAAGGCTGAGAATAGAGTGAGCTAAGAGATAAGAATGGATGTGTTTCACCAAAGAAGGGCATTGAGACATGTAAAATTGCACATGTTCCAGTGCAGAAATAGAAGTCTATGTGAGATTCTAAATGATGGGATAATCTCTTGGGGGTAGCTTGGTTANAGAGACAAGACCAAAAAAAAGGAACAAGATGAGATATTAGAATCAATATTATGTAAATTACAGCAAAGTTATGAACTTCAGCAAAAAAATGTAATAAGCAAGAGGGGTGAATTATGTGTCTCCAGACATGGTTGAATATGTCAAGAAAAATATAATGAGCAACCTTGAAGAGATTTATATTCTTTGTTTAAAACTAGTATATATATTCGTTGTTTTCTGTAAGATTTTATGCCTTTTTTAGAAGGGCATCTGATTCAGCGCTGAATTGTATAATAAAAATTATTATCTTTGCTTTGAAGTCTTTGTCCTTTTTAATATTTTTTACTAGTGAATGAGTGTTTCTCACACAATGAAATTTCTATGCTACTGTTCTGTACTACTATTCTGTACCATTCTAAACTTGTAGAAGTGTAACAGCAGAAGGTGATTTCTGCAGTTTCAGCATGTGGTGTAGGTGTGTTGTTGATCTGTTATTTTCTCCATGCTTTTTTTTTTGTCTGATGCTCTGACTGTATGCATTTTAATTACATTTTGAAGCATCCATGTTTGTTGGAGACCTTTTTCACAAGAAATGGTTCTACAGACCATTTATTTTTTTTAATGTGTACTACTGGCAAAGAGATTTTTTTCTTAAAGGATTTGTATTGTTGAGTGCAGCCATGATACCTGTTGTTGAGACAGGAATAGAAGGGAAAATTCTGTGTAGGTATCTCAGTGCTTCTAGAAAGACAATACTAACACAGGTTCCGTAGCTGTTCAAGGCTGATAAATCTATATTAGATTAATATCTTGGATCTTTCTTGCTTATTTATTTGATGCCAGATCCTCCAATGGCAACCTGTAGGGTTTAGTTTATTCTGCAGGAATTCCTTTTAAAAACAAGGTGCAAGATGTTTTCCAAGGAAGCAGATGGTTGACTGTGGCAATGATACCAGTGAAACTACTACAATGAGGATCAGCTGATTTATTCGATATATGATCCAAACCAAGAGGAGAAAAACTGGCCAGGTCCTTTTTTCCTTTGCATTTCCTAAGAAACTTTTCTTTTATGTTTGCTTGCCTCTGTTGGGTGTGTTGCCATTTGAATCACACAAATGCTCTCACTTCTGTCTGCTGAGATCTTTCTTCTGCTTGTCTTATTTGTAAGCAGACACTGAAAACAGACTCTGCTTATTTAGTATCCTTGGAGGAAATGAGCAACCTTCAGTCTACTGATTGTAGAGGTGTGCCATAAAGAGCTTAACTAAGATTTCTCCTGCTGAGTGTCTGCTTACCAAAAGTGGAGTGATGTGGATGAGCAGGTAGCTATGTCTTTCAGAGAGGTGAGAGAGGGAGAAGTGAGGAAATTTTCACGTGCATTAAGAGGTTTTTCTAGGACTCCTTCATGGCAGAACAAACTATGCTTCTTTTTAATTCTCTGCCCACTTCAAAGGAGAGGCTGCATACTTTTAATTTTAACTTCCATTGCTGTACACCTCAATCTTGTTATCTTTTCCTGTTTTATATCTTTTGTAATTGAAGTTGGCTCTCCTGGGGGCAAAGAAGACTTGTGGTTTCTTGTCAGTTGCATACTTTAGCACTAATAGTTTCAGTGCTGAATTTTTGGAGCTGGGTAAAAGTCTAATGACAAAGAACGCAGTACAGTTTTTCAGACATTCCTGATGATATGGGACTCTGAAAACACAAGCTACTGGTTTGTCTTTGTATTGGACCTTGGGGAGGGGGAAGTGCAGCTGTTATTTATAGAGACCTATTCACTTGCTCATGTACTGATGAAAGGACAGCCATTAGAGAAGACTGGTGTGTATGAACGCTCATGAACATGAGAGAGCTTTGTGCTTTGATTAGAAATGAAGATAAAACTATCAAATCAAATCCATGAGGGTTACATGGGTTTAAAATCTTGCTGAGCTAAGTTGAGAGTGTGTGGACTGTCTGTGTTTGTTAGCACTGAAGTAATGTACAGGGATCCAAAAGTCCCAAGTAATGCCTACAAGGCTCTCTATTCTTAAGGGAAGATAGACATATTGTCTGTAGGAAGGACAGGAATTTTCATTCTGGAGCATCCCTAGTGCCAACAACATAAAAAATCCATTCTAGAAGGAAGATGTCCACATGAGAAATTGCAGTGTGGAATCTGTGGCAGATACATGGAGATAAGGAGTTCTCCAGCAGTTTTTGAAGACCACTAAATTGTTGAGGTGACCTGCAAGAGGAGTAGAGGTAAGCAGAAAAGGCTAGACAAAAGAGTATGACAGCTGTCTCATGTGTTGCCTTTGGCTTGTCTCAGGCGGCTATACACAAAAGGATGATGTTCTGTTTGAACATCACGGTTCCTCATTCACAAACCACATGATTGTTCTCAGAGACAAAAGAGAAGGAATAAGGGCTGGTGCTGAAACCTAGAGATAGATACAGGTTCTAGTGTTCACTAGGATGGGAATCTAGTTTTTCAAACCCACAGACAGAGGTTCATAAAGTGCTGACTATGATATATTCGTCCCTCAAAACTGCAGAATTTCTACTCCCCTTCCAATAAGTGCAGACACAGCATGCTGACCTTGAAGGAACATAAAACATGACATCAGCAAGAATTTGGGATTCATATGGCTGTGAATCTTCTTCTGTGGAAAATAAGGAAAATCAAAGAAACCCAAGTCTGGAATGGTAGAGCTGTTTTGATAACTCTGGTGTACTGTGTGAAAGGATGCAAAGAAAGGGTAGGCAGACAACAGTTAAAGGAAAAGGGGCAGCACAAAGGAACGTGTGTCAATGCTTAGGTTGGCAAGTTGCTGAACTGCCATGTTTCTGTGTCCATGAATCCACCTCTTCTTTTGCTGATGAGCACAGGCAGAGCTGACAAGGGAAAAAAAGTTTGAACTTTATTTTTAAGGTAACTATGCAGCAGAGGATTGTGCCAATTGCTGGCCTTCTTTGTGGGAGTATCCTGTGTGTGCTTGTGAAGTTCACTTGCTCTCTAGATTGGATGGTATCTCTCCTAGAGAGGACAGGCTCAAGTGTTACTCACAGGCACCTGCATGCTGCCTTTCTCTCCATGGGTAGGGAATAATACTCTCTCTTCTTCCATTACTCTTCATGATCTTGGTGCTTGGCAGAGCTGAACTTGCATGTTTCAGTAGACCTGAAAAGTCATCCTTGACTTGATATTGCAGTGAGACTTTCTTCTTTCTTCCTCCCTTCCTCCCACCATGTTATTGCATGTGGTGTGAGACTTTATGCATGCCCCCAAAGGGGCAGAAACTGTAGGACTGTCTAGTCTCTGTTCCAGTGCCTGTTCTTGGTGTACGTGTCTGTTAAATATCTCAAAAATGCATATGTTAATTAAAATTTTAATTTGAAAGAGGAGTTTTTGAAGGTTTTGCTAAAGCATGTTTTCATGAAAAGCCTTTAAATGCACAGTTTGTGTTTTCTCAGCAAGCAAGAAGAGAAAAAAGCATCACACACCTCAAAGACTGCCTGAGTCTTGGACATATTGTTTTATATTGGAGTTAAGTGTATGCATGTCATTTTTCCTGGAAGTATTGCATGGCTCTTACTGAGTGAAATGTTTTGTTCTTTGCAAATGAACCAGTTCCTCTTTGCAGTTTTCTTCCAACTTATTTCTTCATTAAAGAAAAGAAATTTTATTTAAAAAACACCAAACAGCAAAATACAAACAAAAATGGAGGAGAAAGAGAAACTATTCACAGGTTTTCGTAGCTGCCAGCACATCAACTTAGCTGCTCCTGTGCACAGTTCTAGCTGGGAATAAAATTGCTTGGGAGATTGTTTACAACAATCTCAGTCTCCATTAGAAACTGGCAAGGCTTTTTTAATTCTTTTTTCTTCATTCTGTATATTTACAAAAGTTATGACAATTGTAATTTTCTCCTCTGTATTTTTCTTACTGCACTGTTGAAATATCAGGAATTCCTGTTTCCTGTCAGTGAAGCTGCTCAGTGACAGATTAAAAGGAGCATAAAAGTGGAAATTTATAATTACATGCAGATGCATTAGAATGCTGAGGATGCTGAGGGACAAAATGAGTCTTTGTAAATACATGAAAGAGGTAAACACTGAAGGGAAAGCTGCTTACGGTGAAGGAGAACATTTGTAGAAGAATACTGTGAATACATTTGTGATGAGCATACTTGAGTCAGGGTGTTTTTGACTAGTAGAGTGGAAAGAAGGGAGACTGCTGCTGTGGAAACAGGGAGGAAAAGAAGTTGCGTCAAAGGTAGACTTGAAATAATGTATCATTGTATTTTTGCATGCACAAAAAGCTAGGGCTAGTGATGTAGGAAGTAATTTTCTATCCTGAGTACCTTTCTAGAAAGCACACATCTTTGATGCTTCACTCTTAAGACTGTCCATTATAACAAAATAGTTTTAAAACAAGTTTACTTTTCACACTCAATACTGATGTTACTGCAGTGTGTGATAGCCTTTGATGGGATCCAGATGTCTGACCCAGCTCACTGGGAGGATGTTGCAAACCTGGGTTTAATTTTCCCTTTTCTGAAAACTTCAGCCCTGTTGTGTCTGTATGAGAGGAGGGAAGGTCTGCCAGCTGTATTGTCTCAGTGCTTATAGTTCATAGTGCAATTAACTATCAGATTCACATTGAAGGTGATTTTATTTTAAAGGACTAGGTTGACTTGTAAAGTCATTTCTAGAATAGCTGGTCAGGTTACTTCCGAGTAAAGCAGGCACAGCTACTGGGTATTTTTTCCAGCTGTGGTGTTTCAGCCCCATGTGGAGATTTTGGATTTCATGTAACAAGCATAGCTTGAAATCCCTCTGTGGTAACTTTTACCTGCAGCTCATGTGGAAGCAGCTGTTTTTAATACATTTGTTTATATGTTTGCTTTATGCTAAATTGAGAGGTAAGTAATTTCAGAACTAAATGTTTCCCTCGAATTTCCTCCCAGTTTTGAGCAGTTGTCTGAGAACAAGCTATTTGTCTTCCTCAGTACCAATATTGTACTTGTACAATATTGTACACTACTTCTGATGCCAGATCATTAGACTCAGTTTATGCTCCTTACCTTATGCTTTTGCTCTCTACCCTGGTAATATCCTGGACTCAGGCTCACATTTTAACGTTACTTAAATCTGTTCCTAGGTAGGCTCTTTAGAAGGCTACCTTATACTGGGTTAGCACCCAGGAAAAGAGGCATGTTATGTATGCAAGACTGAGTTTCTTGGGCTCAAATGTCTCCTGCAGTACTGTGAAACTGTGACCACATGGCTGGTAACTGGTTTCTTAAAACTGCCTGATTACTTAAGGGATACCTACCGTCAGCAAGGGCACACAGACAGATGGTAAGACACCAGATCACTGCCAACTGCCATAGCAAGATGTTTGCTTATGGGAGATAAAAGGAACATGCCACCCCTTTCTGCTGACTGTGCATCTTGATGTTTTGCCAGCTAGCATTCTGACAGGCAGAGGTCCCCTGAGCAGTTCACTTCTCTCTGAACACCAAGTCAAGGTGATGGCTTTTCTGGTCATATGGTCTGAGTTTTGTTTGTCAATTACTTCTCTTTGGGCTAAGGAGCTTGATTGGGACTTTGATTTGCATTTTAACTGTCATTTGGTAAAACTTTTCAGGTGGTACTGCTTCTGTTTGGACCTCAGTTCCTGCTCTCCAAGAAAGCATGCAGGGGCTCCTGCTGTACTGGCAACTGCACTTAAAATGGGTGGGTAAAACATGTCCCATTGATTACCACAGACAAGAGTGTCCAGCTTCTACACTACCTAAAGTGAAGACAAGGCTGCTACAGTTTTACCTCTGCTTTATGTCTTGAATCCTTCCCCAGGTTAAATGCAGGGTATGTCAGGGTATGATGCTGTTTTAACTCCACCCAACTATTGTGAAGTGGCCACCTGCAGTTAACAATACCCTTTTTTCCCCCCTCTCAGTTGTAGACATACTTTTCTACATAATTACTGTGTAGTTAGGGTTCACTTTAGTCTGTATACTGCTCTGTACTGCAGAGGAACTAATTTTTAATGTGCTTAAAAATTATTCCTACTTAAAAGACAACAATTGAGCTAATTTAGTCTGACAGAGATGAGTTCTAGATGACCAGTGAATCCCAGGGCTTGATTCTGAACAACATGGTCCTGAGTCCTCTGAGGCACTGCTGATACAGCATAATGTAATTTACAAATTTTAACTATTCTAAACATGTCCTTTTTTTTTTTTAACGGAGAACTGTCAGCCTACAACCACTGAAGATGAGTGTTTCTACTAATTTCTTGCAGATGCAAGTAAAATAATAACAATGTTTTTCTTTGCATTTCCTTAAAAACTTGGAGTAATCCCCTCAGATTCTCATGGGTTAGCGTATTTCTTGTTTCTACACAGTCTGAGAAGGATGGGTCAGATCTACTGTCTCCACTGCTGGATGTGCATGGAAGAAGTCTTTGTGGCATATTTTTAGGAAAGGGCTGACTAACCCAGAGATGGTGTTAGTTATGTAAGATCTCAAGCATACCCCAAGTGCACCATGGATCCTTTGGAGAGGAGCAATTATCTATTTTGTTGTCTTAAGAACAGAGTGACCTAGATTCTCTCTTCCTTTTTCTCTTTTCTTTTTTTTCCTATTTTTCCTCACGGGGTGGCCCACCTAGTTGATTAAACTGTGACTCAATTATAACTGGTTGTGTTACAGTTGGGAATAAAGCAGATGTAAAGACATGAGTTGATAAAGTAATTTATTATTTTACCTTGTTGGTTAGCTGGAAATTATGGTTGGGATGAAGTGACAAGCATTAGTTTCGGTATCTTCTGGATGACATGTATCTCAAAATACCCCACATATACAAGTGTGGTTCAATGAAAGTTGTGTATTTCACAGTAAGAAGAAAAGGTTAATAGTCTATAATTTATAAAAGATTTTAAATAGGCGCAGATCCAAAATATGCCCAAATTCAGTAAATGCAGGGACAGTGTGGTTCATATTTAATTTGAAGTAAATGCATAAAACACATTAAGACTCATGTATTATTTATAATTTTAAAGCACTTGCAAATTCTTTAATATATCATAAGAGACATCAGGAGGGCAAGTGAGTCATCCAGATAGATGTTGCAAAGTGGCTGACCAAACTGCAGCTGAGAACAATGTATCTTTGATAACAGAATTATCCTTTAGATTAAGGAAATGACAGTTAGGTAACATATGTTCCATGTTAAAGAATATTATATTTAATGGAAACTGACATTGGCACAGTGTCACATTTGTTTCCTCATCTGTTTTTTCCTGTAACTGAAAGCTCAGAGAATGGAACAAAAGCAAATCTATTCAGTGCAGGACAAACTGGAAAGTAAAAATCCTTTTTCCATGAAGTTCAAGGAGGTAAATGATCCAATGAGAGCTCTCGGTTCCTGAAGACATATAGAGTCAAATTGCACTCCCTGGTCATCATCTCTAGGAAGAGAGATCTGCAGCAGTGACAGAGTTGTGGAAGGAACCCAGCATTAGGTTTATACGCAGCCTCCCAGGTGGTGGGAGAAGTACCTTCTGTCTCTTGTGGCTGGATTCTTAGCACGGCTCCATCAATTGCAGCTGAGCAGCATGGCTTCACACTGTTCCCACCTGCACATTCAAGGATGAAAAAGTTGCCAGGTGAAAAAGCAACTGGCATTCTGCTCTTATTTCTGTCTCTGGCAGTGTAGAAAGCTGATGCTCTAAATAAATTTCCTGATGGCAGAATAGAGGAAGCCTACCTATTCCTCCTCTGAAAAGTCCTATTACCCAAGACCAGCTGCAGCATGCTGTCTGGCTGCTCACTTACTGCTCTAAAAGTGGTCTCAGGCTTCTGAAGTCTGTTCCATGCAGTGTGAGATGGATGCCTTCCTTATCTGCCTAGATTCTTATTTGTCTTCAACCACACATGAAAGAGGTATCCTTCTATGCCAATATGTGTCCTTGATGCTTTGAGGCTTAAAGAAGTTATTCAGGGATCAGAGAGGAGCTCAAGGAGAAGGGCTAGGGAAAAATCTTCTTCATGTATTTGTGCTGAACTGTCAGTATCAGAGAGGAGTGAACTAGTAAGGAAGCAATATGCAAATATTTTGGGAAATACTATACGAGGCTAATGGCTGAGTTCATTGATTATGACAAGAGCCAGATCTGCTGCCTAGTGCAGCACTAAGAGAAAAACAGTTTCTGACAATGAACTGCTGTTCAACTTTATTGGAAATTTTTCCTTCCACTGGGAAGTATTAGTCAGGGATACCACAGAAGATAAAAACCAGTTGTGTAATTTTAGGGCTTTGCAGGTCTTGGAAGGTCTTGACTTAAAGATAACTCAGGTCAAGGGCAAGACCACACTTGATTTCAAATGGTCTGAGTGCCATTGAAGTCTGAAAGCATCTGAGACATGCTTGCACACGATTTCAAATGCTTTTCTGCATCTCCTTCATATTGTGTTTTGTATTTATGTTCCTGGTTAAGTATCTGTACACTTGTAGCTCACACACAGAGGAATAGACATTGGTCTGTCTTCCAGTCTTTTTTTTCTTTTTCTCATTTCCTGAATCATTTTGTTACAATGTTATCTCTTTGTTGTACTTTGGTGTTAAGATAGCATTGAAACCTCTCTATAGGAGAGCACAGTAACTGTTTCTTGAGAAGTATCTACCAGGATCAAACAATATGTATGGATTTCTCACCTAATATGTGGTCCCTAGCAGAACCACCTCATCATCATTGCTTTTCTCAGCTACTTCAGTATCGCGGCGAGGGCCAGAGAGCTTCACGAACAAATCAATATGATTTCAAATGAAGTCCAACTTTATTTAGGGTTAACCCGTTTATATAGGGCAAGCAGGCCAAAAAACATCAGGTAGACTCTCATTGGTCACTGATCTAGCAACCAGCCTCTCATGGCAACCGCCCAACCCACATAACTTTGTTGCTAGGTTGCAAATCTTTGCTCCCCCAACTTCAGGTTACTTTATTAACATAACACAACAGAGTGATCCAAACTCCCAGCCCCGCCCTGCCAGGGTACTTAAGGAAACAATCCCAACACTTCAGGACTGCTGTTGTGTACTGAAGAGGCACAGAGAGAATCTGTTTATTCATTCCCATAGGATCAGGAGTGCTTTAAGTTCTCTTTCATGTGAGAAAGACAGGGAGGCCTTGGCCCTGATAGTGCTTTCTCGCATGCCCTCTTTGTCAAGCAAGCTCCTCTCTGCTCTCTAAAGGCATCTGGTGATTCATGCACATGTTATCACCCTACGCAGAGCAGTAAATTGCCTGTGTCTGCTTACAAGGCACTAGTGTTTGGGATCCCTTTCACATATGCTCCTTAGGAGCATACATTTTTGTAACTGCATCTGGTAGTGTGTAACAGTATGACTCTACTGACCTTTTGCTAATGCTGTTTGGTACTGTCAGAGCTGCTGTCTGCATTTCATAGAAATACTGGGATCTATTATTTCTAGTGATCTCTTGTCAGGACAATGATAGAATAGAAGAAATAAAACAACAAACCTTGTTTGAGGGTTCAGCACTCCAGTTATCCACCAATAGACCTGTTACTCTTCCTTGAATTGGTGCAACTTCATCCCTGCAACCACGTGCCTAAATCCTGGTATCTAGACCCAGGTGCTTCTTGAGCTCAGTGGTGAGAAGGAAGAGAAGTGATGCCCAGTGAATTTACACAGTTCAGCACTCTGGATTACAGGGCTAATATTCAGATGGTGCTGCTGAAAGAGCTGGTGTGAACTGCCAGTGGACAATATATGTAGGGATTAATGCTATCAGTCTTTCATTCAGTGAGCTTTGGTTCTGTTTCTGCTCATGATGACATGGTAGTCTAGTCATGAACTGGACTTACAGTGGAATTGTAGCAATTTATACTGGGCACAGTATGTGCAGCACTTCCTAAGAAAGACCTGGCCTTGGATTTAATGAGAAAGTATGGTGAGCTTTGGCAGAATCATGCATCCTCACCTAGGATGGGGCTCCTTTATGCATAGGGTATGCTTTGGGGCTTCCAGCAGTAAACACAGGACCTTGTTCTTATGGTGGCAGGGTACCATGTTATGCTGATGGATATATGTCTCCGTGGACTACAGATGATGGAACCTGCTTACAACCTCAGTTCCAGCAGGTGTCTTCTCCCAGAAAGCCCATGGCATCCTTTGAAGAACCTTTCTGTGCTGAGAGGGCACATCCTCTCCCACCCCATTTGTTAGATCATAGAATCATAGAACAACCAGGTTGGAAAAGATCCACTGGACCATCAAGTCCAACCATTCCTATCAAACACTAAAACATGCCCCTCAGCACCTCATCCACCTGTGCTTTAAACAGCACAGGAGGTGAATCAACCACCTCCCTGGGTAGCTTGTTGCAGTGCCCAGTGACCCTTTCTGTGAATTTTTTTTTCCTAATGTCTAACCTGAATCTCCCATGGTGAATGATGTGTTCATTGCATCACAGAACCCCCACCCTGCTGGCTTTGCCATGTTGAGAAGGTGGCCTCTCTGTGACTGTCACTAGTGTGTGCATAAAGTAACTATAGAGAACTGTTGTTATACAGGGAATTGAATATGAGCAAGAAGGAATCTTTCCTTGACTGTATTGATTATATGACAACAGTAGGCTCAGAAGCAGGAGAACAATCGTTCTTACCCACTGTTCCCAATAATGTTCATTCCATATGCAAGTTTGGACCAGGGAATCAAATAAAGTTGTGATTATATCACTGACAGTCTCTGTGACCTCTGTGACCCTCAGTTCAGGGTTTGTGCAGAAGGACCTGAGGTTCTGTATGTTGTGGCAAATGCTCACTGTTCATGTTTATTAACCTGTTAATTGGAAAGCCAAATAGAGGGAAGGATAATAGGTAACAGGCTTGAAATGCAGAACCCTCAGTAGAGCTTTCAATTTAACAAGGTACCAATTCCCATTCTCATTAACTCTAAAGCCTTTATAAGGGGGCAAACTGATGAATCAGTGTTTATTAAGACATGTAGTGCTAGTTTTACTAACTCCTCTAAAAAATTAAGAAAGTAGTTGTGTCAGTCAGAGCAGGATTTGTTGTTTGCTATCTTTGGTCACGAGCACATACTGGTTTGATAGGCAGAATTGCCTCTACAGGACTTTTCTTTCCTTTTCTGGCCTGTTGGATTATATAATATTTCACAGGCAATATGGGAACCCCTATCTGTTTCACAGCATATTCCGGGCCCTTAAATGGTATTGAGGAACAGGAGCTGTGAGCAGAGAGCTTTGTTCTCACTGTCCATCATCACCTTAGCTAGCTATCAGAAGCAGACCTACTTCTTTAGTTTTCATTCTTGGCATGTCATTAACTTCTGGTCCTAAGTGGCAGTTAATTGTTAGACATTTTCAGTGCTGCCCAGGTACTGTCAGCAGGCCTCAGTTTTTAACGAGCTCAGTCTAACTTATGCCTACACTGACCTTTATGCGTGTCACTATGGTTATATTTAGTCATTTGATGACTGCAGAATATATGCCTGAACCCAACATGCCTTTCTTCCAAGATTGTAGCTGTAGCCATAAATGTGTGATAGGAAGCTAACTGAACAGGAACTGGCACTGTTGTTGGGGTTTTTTTGGGGGGGCATAACCTTTAGTATTCCAGTGAAGTGTAACGGCAGAAGTAGTCTGTACTTCAGCTGTGGTGACCTGACTGAAAAATAGTGGTGCTATGGTTTGACTGCTGCAGGATCCACATTAGACAGATAAGCAGAAGCACAGATATGTGGCCGTATGTTGCAAACCAGTCAGCCACCGCAACACTGATGGATGCAGAGATTTGAAGTTGTTTTGGTGTAGGAATGTTTGTAATGAAAAGCTGTTCATCTTTATCTAAACTTCAGCTTAATTAACTTGTGACAGGCTCATCTGTATAACTTTCCAGCGAAGCATTGCAATACCTGAACAAGCTCATTACAGAACTCAAATAGACAGACCAGCTTTACAATGAAATGTAACACAAATAATTTAAACTGTAGACTGTTTCATTATGTAATGTTTTAAAAATATGTCTTCCTAAAGCAGTTCTCAGCACCTCTGGGGAATATTTACAGCCTCTTCCTATGAGTAAGCATGTGTTCCTTCTGTGGCCCAAAAGGTGAGAATGAAGTCTTTAACAGGATCTGTGGTAGTTCTTTGCTAAAGAAGGATGAAATACAGCATTGGTATATATTCTGGCCATCAATAGAAGGAACAGGGTGAAGGTAATTTAAACATTTTCAGTAGAACACAGTCACTTGGAACATCAGGATGATTTGCTGTGTGATACACTCAATCTACATCAGGATGAGGAAGAACTGTAATTAGTAACTCTTCTCTTTAATCTGCAGTATGAGCTGTTTCCTGGTGCCTAGCATTGATTTCCACCTCACTGTGAACTTGTAATAATTGTTGAGGCAGGATAAAACCTAATCTAGTCTCATTTTTCTGATGTCTTGCATGCCTTAGCTGTGACAGTAGTTAAGATCTCTGTTGTCTCTTTTACTGCAGAACTGCTGGTGTGTCCTCCCTTGTGGGAAACGTACCAGTGCACTTGAATATTGAACTTTCAGTAGACAACTTTGGCTTTGCACCGTGTCTGTTTCATACTATTACTTGAAAGCATTTGTAATGCTAATTTTGCTCTCTATGGCAGTCCTTTTTACCTGTGATCCTTCAGCTAAAGACCTTCAGAAGGTCTGGTGTGCTTGAAAGCTGCTGTGTTTTTCCCCCTAGTAATGCAAACCATTGTCTCCTAGCAAATGATGCATCTCTTAATTCCTAAGGTTAAACAGTTTACACTTATGCTGTTGCAACAATGGGATATGTCTATGTTGTCATTCAAGCAATTAATTAGAATGAGGGATAGACCTTGCAGAACACTCTCCACGCAGCACGTCTTTCCAACCTGACAGCAAATCAATGTGCATCAGCTTCCAGACTTACCAAAGCAATACAAGTGACCTCTGGGATCCTTTTAATTGTTGCTTCTGCAGGCATACTGATGGATAAAACTAACACAGCTAATTTTAAAATTCTGAGGTCCCCTCATAGAAGCAACCCTATCTGACCTTCTAAGGGACCTTCTTGAGACACTTGTTTTCCCTCAGGAGAATAGAGGGAGTACAGTGAGTTTTCCTTTACCATATATGCTAAATACCTGCATAGGGTGATATGGATCCTATTAGTGTTGGACCTTCCTAGGAGAAGATCCTAAATGGTCACAGCTACAGACTTGAAATGATTGCAGAAAGAATGTGTGTGCTTGCTCTCATGTCTCCTAACCATCAGTCAGCTTTATAGCTTCATTGCAACAGTTTACCATTTTATTCCTTTGTGTGCCTCCATTAAATTTTGGTAGACAAATAGAATAAGGAGGAGTGCTGTGAGACTAGAGAATGTTTTAAGAGGAATGAGGAAGTGCCTTGCCAGCAGAATATGTAGTCTGACTGGTCTTGAATTATTAACTGCCTTGGAGCTGTGGATATTGTGGAACTGAGATATGCCCTTAATCATAGAAATATTTGGGTTGAAAGCAACCTTAAAGATCATCTGTTTCCAACCCCACTGTCATAGGCAGGAACACTTTCCACTAGATCAGATTGCTCATAGCTTTATCCAACCCGGCCTTGAACACCTCCAGGGGTGAAGCATCCATGTATTCTCTGGGAAACCTCTTCCAAGTACTTCACCACCCTCACAGCAAAGAATGTCTTCCTAATACCGTATCTAAACCTCCTTCTTTCTGCTTAAAACCATTGTCCTTTGTCCTGTCGCTATACTCCTTGGTAAAGAACCTCTCCTCATCTTTCCTGTAGCCCCTTTTCAGTACTGGAAGGCTGCTGTAAGGTGTCCCCAGAACTTTCTCTTCTCTAGTCTGAACAACCTCAACTCTTTCAACCTGTTCTCATGTGGGAGGTGCTCAGCCCTCTGGATCATCTTTATGGCCTTCCTCTAGCCTAACAGATTCTGTTCCTGTACTGAGGACTCTGTAACTGAATGTGGTACACCAGGTGAGGTCTCATGAGAGCAGTGTAGAGGGAGAGAATCACCTTCCTTGACTTGCTGGTCACATTTCATTTGATGCAGCTTTCTGGGCTGCAAGGACACATTGCTGGCTCATGTTGAGCTTCTTCTCCACCAGCACCTCCAAGTCCTTCTCTACAGGGCTGCTCTCAATCGCTTCTCTGCCCAGGCTATAATTGTGCTTGGGATTGCTTTGACCCAAGTGAATGACTTTGCCCTTGACTTCATTGAATTTCGTGAGGTTCGCACAAGCCCACCTCTCATGTCTGTTAAGGTTCCTCTGAATGACATCCCTTTGCTCCAGTATATTGAATACACTGCATAGCTTGGTGTAATTGGCAAACTTGTGCAGTTGTGATGGTCTGAGTGGAACCCCCCTGGCGACCACCCAAACCCACAGTAGTGCAGTCTTTCCTCCTCCCCCCACCCCCCTGTATGAGCCCAAGGGTAAGGTAGAAGGAAAGAAAGACTGAAAATGCTGAAAACAAGCAAACCAAAGCTAAGTGATTATATATACATGTATTAACACTAATATGCAACTAAAATACCATATATACATAATCAGAGACCCCCGAGAACCTCCCCCTGCCCCGAAGGGAATTAAGGATCCAAAAACACGGCAAGAAAGCTAACAAGAGAAAATTACCACTCTCCTTCTAGATAGCAGAACCTCATTAATCAACACCCAGCACTCCGCACCGCTTCAGCAGCCGACAGCAAAGCAGACCTTTCACACACAGCAGCCAGAAGATGAGAGCGAGAGAGGAGTGTCTGACTCCCTGATTTAATACCCCAGAGTTACATAGAAAATCACATGGAATACTGGGAAATGTAGTTCTTCCTCAGCCACAACCTGGCTATTCAGGAGGGTCCAAAATCAAACCCATCATAGCAGTTGACCCTCAATCCCACTGCCCATGTCTTCAACAAAGATATCCAACAACACCTGTCCCAATACTGACCCCTAAGGAATGCCACTTGTCACTGGTTGCTACTCGGACATTGAGCTGCTGACCACAGCTCTTTGAGTGTGACCATCCAGCCAATTCCTTGTCCACCAAGAGGTCCCTCTGTTAAATCTTGTCTCAGATCCTATTGGAAGGACAAAGGAAGAACAGGACTATAACTAGTATTGCTCCCACAGGCCAGCTACAGGAACATCCATCCTCTTCTTGCCTTATCAGATAATTTGCCTTTGCATTCATAGAGCTGATAGAATCAGCAGTATGTCACATGACATCTCATTTTCATTCCTACCCTGGGGGAAGTTTCCAGTTGTGCTGCACTGTCTCCATGCATGACCGCATTCTCAATGGGGAAGTATATGTATACAGAAATGGCAGTGGCGATAATGAAAACATAAACAGGCAGGTAACAAGCATATTCTTGAACTGTGTTCCATTTAACAGCTCCAAATCTAACTCAAATATGAACCCCTTGGACACATCATGGAGCATAAAGTCTGCTGCATCTCTTTGGTTTCAGCTTATCACTGATTGGCCTAAGTGGTGTGGCTGGGATAAGTTCAGAACCCTTGTCAGAATCAATAAGGAGCTGACCTTATATAAGGACAACATAAGAAAGATGAGAGGTGAGGATCTGAGGGAAAGTAGCTGAGATGCTGTTTTTACCAGAAGAGAAACATGGTTTACAGGAGATGAGAAATGGATACAGTGGCTTGCACTGGGAACAGGTTCTTTGAACAGGGATCTGAAGCTGCTGTGAATAAGGCATGCTCCCCGTCTTTCTGACTGTCCATCACAGTTGCACTTCCCTTGAACACAGCTAACTGGCATAATGCTATGACTCATTCCTTTTGAATATGACCACTGTCACTTCAAGATTCCAGCCGAAGGAGGTAGGTAGCTTTTCTTAATTCTATATTCCATTCTGCAAAAGTGTCTAAATCCATGAGAGCCTTCAGGTGTGTGCTGATTTGTATCCATGTTTGAGCTTTTAGTTCTAGTAGCTTGAATGTCTTTTTTTTTTTTTTTTTTTTTTTTTTTTTTTTTTTTTATGCTAGATGTTAGACAGATGTTAGGAGGAGGTGTGACTTCCCAGCAGTTGTGGCCTAATTGTATGCAGGTAGCCTACTTGGTGTTAGGAGAAGAGCTCTTCCTGTACCGGAGAATAGTGGACCTGATTTACAAAACAAGTGAACCTTTTCTTTTAGAATTAGGTAACTGGAAATATATTTGTAAAAGGAAAAATTGAATGGGAGTGACTCAAGGATTAATCAATCTGTTGTATCTGCAGTGATAGTTATAGTTGAGGCATGGCACTCAACAGAAGTTTACTCAAGGTAAATTCATATTGTTCTCAGTGGTCTTGTTGCTTTTTTTCATTGTGTTTGACAGTGGGGCTTTGTTTTTGGCTCTGAGTAAAAATGACATTTCAAAGAGCTATTTTGGTGCTGCTACCTGTTGTCTAGCTCTTCTCATCTTTCTGTTTGTTTACAAGTCACTATTTGTCAGCCTTGCTATGGACTTAAAAAGGGTTAGAAAAGCATCAGTTTTTATCAGTTGTGTGGTTTATTGCCTTTAGAATGTAAGTTTTAACTCAATATTAAGGTATGACTTTCTCAGCAAGCTAAATAATTGAGATGTTTAGCATAACAGGATAAAGATATATGGGATTCCTGTGATCTCAACTTGTGACTTGTAGCTTTAATCTGGAAATGCTTTAAATTGCAGTCTGTCAAAGCATATACAAGTCCATAGCTGAAAAAAGCATTTCAAAAGTTCACCATTGGCAGCAATAAGTCAAAAAGCATGAGCTAAAATTTAAGTATACGTGTAGCTCATTTGCTAGGTTGGGGCTCTGTAGTTTTCTGTATACAATGAGATAATTCATACTTGCCCAGCTTTTATGGATACTCTTTCTTTGTTGTCTTGACTGAGATTTGTGCATGGCAGAAAACAAAACATGAGTGCAGAGCTATTGACAGCTGGCAAGACCATATCTGTAAGAACCGTGATGTATTGAGACTTGTGAGGAGACTTAGGCTACAGTTATCAGTTGCTGTGTCCATTTATAAGACAGTCTTTAAGCTTGCTTTTTTTGCAGCCACTGGCATTTATTCACACAGAATCACACAGAATCACAGAATCACCGGGTTGGAAGAGACCCACTGGATCATCGAGTCCAACCACTCCCACAAAACACTAAACCATGTCCCTCAGGACCCCGTCCACCCGTAACTTAAACACCTCCAGGGAAGGCGAATCAACCACCTCCCTGGGCAGCATATTCCAGTGCCTAATGACCCTTTCCGTAAAAAACTTCTTCCTAATCTCCAACCTAAACCTCCTCTGGCGGAGCTTGAAAAGCCCCATTAACCCTGATTTTGAAATTTTGGTGTTTGGCCTATTTGAATAGTGTGCAGTCACACTTTCTTCCACCTGTTCTTCTAAGCTATGTATCATCTGTATTTGCATCAGTTGTCTTCAATATTGCTTCACATGCAGCTGTGCTTCTGGTTATAATGCATAGCAGATTCAAAATTGTGATAAGCAGCTGCTAGATGGAGTTGAGGCTTAGGGGTTTGCTCACTTACAGAGACACATATATGTCCATTTGCATTTTAGGGGAGCTTATGATACCCTGTAATTACAATGTCTGAAGGTTCTCCATCCTCCTGGGGATGAATAACCACTGTTCTTGTGCTCATTTGATAAGTGGCAGCAAAATTTGTGCGAAAGAGCTTGTTTAGAAAGAGCTAGACTTCTTTCACCATTGATGCACTGGAACCCCTCTTCAGTAATAACAATGGATTTAGGAAGGTCTTTACTGCTTTTCACAGAAGAAACAGCTAAGGCTTAGCAGTGAAGCCCAATCACTGGCATGTGAGTATAGTGTACCTGCATCCTGACTAAGAACCAGCCGTGTCACCAGTGCTCATCTGTCCTCTTGTATGTGCGGAGTGATAAAAGACTGACACAAGCTTTGGAAGGTTTTCTGCCGGTGTATTAGCCTTTGAGGTTTTATGCAATGACACATTATCTGAAGACGAGCTACAATTTTGACTTTCACTGTGCATGTAGATTACCCATCCTGCACAAAAATAGATCACAGGTCTCTAATCACCAGGGCATATCCTACATAGATGCTGACTCACAGAATAGCAGGCTAGTTCACAGAATGTAAGAACTCAGCTCTTACCAATAGCTCTCAAAAGCAGCACCATCTGTGTACCCCTTACACACACAGAGAGACTTACTGGTAGTACAAGCTATCTACTATATGTGAGAGAAGATTAGTGTGGTACATACATGATATCTGAAAATGATGAAAGGTTGCAAATCGTTTGAATCTAATCTGTACTCTAGGTAAGAAATGTAAAGATAGAATTAAGTACCCAGGGACAGAAAATCTACCTTGTAGTGAGTGGGAGTGATTTCTGGTATCTGGCATAGCAGGCCTATAGGAAAACATTTGTTATAAATAAACCCAGGATGAACACAGAAGGCATAGTGAGAGTAACTGAAAAAGTGCTGAGCAGGAATGAAAACTTCCTGGTGGCTCACGAAGATTCTCAGTTGCAGTGGGATTAGATCATTGAAACAAATACAGTTGCAGTTGTATAAGCCAAAAATCTTCACTACAAATCCAGCATTTAAAATAGATACAATAAACACTGGCCAGACAGATCTTAATACAGCAAAGTATATTTCTGTGCTGTAGCTCGTGTTAGTTCCTAGTAGCTGCTTTGTGCCTACTATCACTGAAATTCCCTCGAGAAATTCCTTCGCCTTCCCTGGGGGTGTTTAAGGCATGAGTAGACGAGGTCCTGAGGGACATGGTTTAGTGTTTGATGGGAATGGTTGGACTCGATGATCCGATGGGTCTCTTCCAACCCGGTGATTCTGTGATTCTGTGAGATTCAATTCCTCTTTTACTCCCTCATACTGTAAGTTTAATCCTTCATTTTGAAAACTGGAGACACAAGAAGTGTGTACAATCTGTTGTTTATAGTTGATTCAAAAGAATACTAGATGGCAAGACTGTAGCTGATCAAACAAAAAGACCACCCTCAAATCTGCATTTTATATTGAATTGGATTTGTCATTCAAAACAAAGTTTTACCATTTTATAGGCTGTCCAAAGCAAAAGGAGAGTTTAAAGGGCTATGGAAGCATTTTGTGGAGCACTATGCTTCTGTAGGTTTCAAAGACTAAAAACTATTGGATTTAAAGCCTGGGTGATACGTAATTTTGGGGTGAATAAAGGATCTCTTGTGATAATGATAGCTGAGGACCATCAGCATAAAATTGCTATAGATCATGCTTATTGTAAAGATAAGGGGCCTGATTGCAGTCAGCATTGAAATCTCTAGCATATTTCCTGGAAATCACTCACTTGAAAGGTAGAGTGAAGAGATTTTGTGCTAGGCAAAAAACCACATTCTACTGGGGAATTTGCAACTTATTGACTGTCCATTTGTGTGACTAGGATATGTAATATTTAGAAAAACTTACCAAAAAGCTCTTACCTCCTGTCCTTTCAATGCTAGCTTTGGCTGTCCTTTTCTGAAAAGAGGTAGGCAGATCCTGCCTACATCCTGCACAATTGAAGTTAATGTGTTTTGGTTTTTTTTTAAATTCTGAAAAGGCTGAGCAAAAAACCCCTAATGTTTTCTGATCCTATATGTGGTATAGGCAGCTCACACTGTTTGTTCAATCAGTGTCTTACATCATCTGCTCACAATACAGTCTTTTTAGTGTTCTGGGATCTAATATGCCAGAAATACATCTAGGAGAGCAGGTCTGCACAGGATGAAACCAATGGTCTGCTTCCTTCAGTATCATGTCTCCCATACTGGCCAAAGGTAGAAACTTATGAAAGTCTAAGTAGAGGACAAAACAGTAACTTCCATTATATTCTCTCATCTCTTTCATTCTCTATTTTTAGTTCAAAGGCTTTCTGGGCTATAAGTTGTATCTGTATTGTGAATGGTCCTCAGTGGAATTATCCATCATGAGCTTGTCCAGTCTATCCTTGAACTTAGGGCACTTTCCAGTGTCCATGGCACTTCTGCAGGTGTACCAGCAGCCTGCATCCTGATGTATGAAGTTCCTGTTCTTTCTGATGGCATTGAATCTTACTCCTTGTGCCTTAATTTGTGCTCTCAGCTGATTTTCTGGAATTTTAATTCCATGGGCAGAGGAAATACTTTGTGTTCTCCTGCAGTGAAGATGTCTGTAGTTTTCCCATGACTCAACACCAAAAAGAATTCTTATGAGAGGCATGATTCCTTATGGGTACCTCAAGCATTCAAGAACTTTTTGCTGCAGATGGCTGCACAATCAAAACTGGAATTAGCATCTTCAGTGACAAAATCCACATTGTCTTCTAGCATTTTGAGATGACTTGTAAAATGAACATGGCAATCTTGGGAGGTATAGCGCTATTGTGCCATTGTAGCATAGTTGCAAAGTCTCATGAAAGTCTCTTGGAGTGAAGGGACTTCTGTTTTTTCCTAAAGTTGTCTCTAAATTTTCTGTCAGTCATTTAAAAAGCAACAGATGATATTGTATTACCTAAACAAATGACCTTTCTGATGGAAGAAAGAAGAAGCAGAATAACTATGGAGGAACAGTTCAGAAAGCTGTATAATTTGTCAGTTCTCTCTAAATGGTCTGTTGGCAATATGAAGAATTAACAGCAGCAGCATCCCCCCCCCCCCAAATTAGAAAGAAGATGGAGTGATACTACTAAGCTTGCATCGAAAAGATTATATTTGGAATAATTAGATTAGGGCTCACTTATTTATCCTTTCTCTGACTTGCTCAGGTAGGGTGACCTGGTTTCATATAGGTCTAAGCCTGCCTTGAAAGAGGAACCCAGATCACTAACCTGTGTGGTTAGAAAGAAGATGCTTGGAGAAAAAAAAAAAGAAAAGTTACATTAACTACCTGCATCTTTATTGCTGTCAGGAGAAAGGGAAAGTTCCCTTTTGGTCTTTTTAAGCTATTATTGCTCTTGTTGGTGCTTAAGAGTTTTCAAGTTAGTCTGGGGAAGTTAGCATCTATGAAAAAAATGGAGAAAAATATTCAGCTCTTGTGCTGACAAAAGACAGGTAAATCAAATGATTGAATCTGAGGGGGGAAAGTACAAAAGCACAGCAAATGGATAGTTGTATCTTTCCTCTGCAGTGATTTGTGTGAGAGCCACCTATATAGTGCAGATTGCTTCTGCATGAAAGTGTGCTTATGTTTTGTAGGGGTAGCATGGGTTAACTGAAATTCCTTTTGTTTCCTACCACATACCCCAATGCAAATAAACTGTTTGTTAACAGGTCTGAGTGCAGAAAGTCTGGGCCATTCATAGTTTAGCGACTGAATCACTGCAGTGCTAAAGGTAGTAGATGAGAAATATCTGGACACCTGCTTTCAGTAAAAGGAGATGGTATAACACAATCCCAGCACAGATTTACTCGTAACTCCCTGCCTCAGGTAGTAAAATGAGAACTATGACTATGCACAAATATCAATATGGAATGTGGGTGGTCATGAGACCTAAAGAAGTTCCAAAAGACTTTTCAATTGGTAAAATCATAGCTCAAGCCACTAAACACTTCTGTGAGCCGGGAATTCAGACTTTCTTTTCTCCAGCTCAGTATAACAATTTTAGTGCAGAATATTTGTAAAATATTAAGTATAAGAATGGGGTTTGGGACATGTCATGTCTTGGCTATTTGCCTAAGCTATTTGTAAGAATGTTTCATACATTACCAGTCCTTGACAGGACAANTGGTGGTGGTGGTGGTGGTGTGTGATGTGTGTGTGAGGTGCTGAGGGGCATGGTTTAGGGATTGATAGGAATGGTTGGACTTGATGATCCGGTGGGCCTCTTCCACCCTGGTGATTCTGTGATTAAAAATGGGAAATCTGTCTTTACGTATACTGTATATGTAGTTTTTTTGGGTCTTATTCTTGTCAGGAGTCTGTATTGCGTGCAGGTCATAGAATTCGCTTCTTTCTTGCCTTTCTCTAGCCATGCTACGTCAGACAGTTTCCCAGGATAGTAGTACATCCTGCTATTTGGAACTGAAAGATTTCAGTATAAATTAATTTCATAGAATTAAATTCACCAGATGTGAGACAGATGTTCCATGGAGAAGATGATGAAAGGCAAAGTGTAGATCGTTGTAGGTCCTAGCATGCTTCTGTGGGATAAGCACATTTGCCTATGAAACTACCATAGTCTGTATACTGCAGTTGTTTAGTGACACATTGTTCTGCAGGTGACAAGTGTCCTGACTTAAGGCTTATTTTTGTGAATATGCATGTCACAACCAAAAGATAATATCTGTGGGGAATAGTATTATTGTAGCTTCTGGTTCTTTTGAAGTAGAGGGGCTTCTGATTTGGAGCTGGGGAAGGCACTAACAGGATAGCCATTGTTTAGCTTGAGATAAGCACTAACACTAAAGGGTAAACAAAACAGTAANCACGCATGTTGTTTTGGAGAAACAATTCTCCCATGCGTCTCAGCACTGAATAAACATACCTACTTTATAACTTTATAAGTTATGGAGTCTTGATTCCGCATGTCACTTCAGCGTTTCTGTTAATATTTTGCCTGTGCATGTGAATTCTGGCAGATGATACTATTGACAGTGCTCCTTTACATATTTTTGTCATATGAGTAGTTCTGGTGGAGAACAGTGAGTTTATGTCTCCTGATATGGTGCTATTGCAAACTGGAGGGGATGACTTCCTTGGATACAAAAGTGTTAGTTTACTGTTCAATTACCAGGGTGAGAGGGAAAGAAGACATGAGTTAGATTTGATGTTCATTTGCAGTGAATGGGATCAGGAAGAGGATAAGAGATTTGAGGAAATATAAGAATGTAACTTTTCATGGCTTCCTTGTACATTGTAAATTATCCTGACCTGCAGATTTTCATGTGTAATTGCTAAGGATATTTTGCACATGCAGGAAATGATAATCCCTTTCTGATATGTAGACAATGATCTTGCTTGTAATTCACTGTGTTTAGGGGGAAATATCCTACAGGAAGGCAAGGGATAAGTTAGAAAAATAATAGAGAAATGTTGTCTCTCTTTTGCTTTGAACTTTTTCATAGTAACTAATCTGTCCTAAAGTGCTCCTGATATCAGGAAAGCAACTCAGAGAATGGCTTGGAAGCTTTAGTTGTACTGTACACAGCAATTATGAAACATTTATGAAACAACCAACAGTCCATAATTTCCTTAGCACTCAGGAAAAAGCTTTATGTATCTTTTCTTTGTCCTTCTGTGTCTCTTGTCTTTTCAGCTTGGAACATAGTTGCTGTGTAGATCTTGTGATATGTTAATTTTGTGAGATGAGTGTTATAACAATGGCAGCACAGTCTGTTGCTGCACACAGCGGACCTTGTGGCTGCCTTTTAGAGCTCAGTTTTTGCTCACGTACCATCACAATATATTGTACTGAAGTGGATCCCAGGATGGGAAGTCTGTGCATACATAGAGACAGATCTGTTTGACATAATTTATCATGAGTGTTAGATAATGAGAATTAATGAAGTCTTCAGTCACTTCTTTCCATCCCATAAAACCACAATGCTATGTCTTGGACCAAACTTTTATCTGAAGGGTAGTGTCTGCTGGTTTGGAACTTAATTCTTACACTTAGCAAGAGTACTCTCAGAAGAACAGAGTAGCTGAAATTGAAAGGGACCTCTGGAGATCTTCTACTCCAGTTCCTCTATTCAGTGTGAAATGCGCAGGACTGTGCACCGTCACATTTAGAACATGTCCATACATACTCTTGGAGGAAAAGAGGGACTGTTAGCCATGCATGCTGTGATGACAAAGTACTGATTTATATTGACTTAAGGAGAGGGAGGGAAAAGTGGCCAGGGTCTAGATATTTGGCAGGGAAAATCTAAACTCCTTCTTAGGTATAGGCTGGGGTAGAGATGATGCAGAAACAGCTTTGTAGCCACAGCAGGGGGCTGAAGTGTGTGATTTTGGGAACTTTCCAGCCTTATTTCCAAGTGTTGTTTTTCTCTAATACAATTCTACTGAATTATTGCTTTAATGAGGAACAAAGATTTCTCATTTTAGGCTGTGATAAATTATTGCAGTATTAATTAGAACTAACATAGCCAATTTAATTTTTCAGAGGCATAAAAAATGTTAATTACCTTATTAGTAATAATTAACATGTTCTTTGGGAGCTATAGTACTTTCCAATTGTTTGTCCATCATTGATCTTGTTCTTCAGATATGTTTTTTGTTCTCACTGTGCAGATTGAATGATGCATTTTCACTCGGTTTGTTCAAATTACACTCAGTTTATTTCTCTGGCCTTTTTGCTTCTAGTAAGACAGGTCATAGGTGCAAGGAGTATGGCTCTATGATATACTGACTGTAAAAATGAGGAAAGACTCCCAAAAGTTGCCTTAAGAGCCCTGTGAATGGGAGACTTCTCACTCTGACTGGAGAGTTAGCCTGAGTCCTGCTATACAATGTACCTGGTGTCACGTGTTTTTTGTTAGCTTAAAATGTGTTTGAGGATTGGTTTAGGGGTTGAGGAAGGATGTTGCTTCTTTTTCTTCTCCAACAGACTGCTGTTCTGCTGAAATGGTTGCATTATTCTGTGAATTGTTTTGTCATGTTGTCTTCAAGACTTGAGTGTCCAGTATATAAATCTGTGGCAAGGGTTATTCACTGAAGTTTGGCAAGCTGTTAGGATGTGAAATTAGGAGTCCAGCTTGGCTTCTACCATAGTAGTTTCTGTGGCAATGAATGAGGTCAGTAGCAGGTGCAGAGCTCAGGTCTTTATGAGGAGAGTGCAAATACTTTATGACTTCATTGATGGCTAAATTTCACATTGCCTTATTATTTCCTTATGGGAAGGAAATACCTAGCATGTAATTCCTTAACATTCTTAGGAAGAGTACTTTAATCAGCAGACATCCAGCTGATGAAGTAAAATTGTTCAAAATAAAAAACCTTCCAGGTGTTATACCACTCAATTATGTCATTGTTAAGTTTAGAATATGTAACATGAGGGGTCCTCTCAGATCTTTGCTGTCTGAACCAATTGCAAAGGAGTAAAAGCCAACAGTGAGCACTGGGGAAAGTAGTGGGTATGTAACTGCTTGCATCTTCAAGAATATTTCAGTCCCCTGCAGGGATTTTCAAGGGTGTGAGTCAGGCTGCAACTGCTTTCTGTTGGAAGTGGATTGTGGAATGGTGTTAATTGGTAAACGATTCAGGGATTGTTCCTTCTTTTGAAAATATTTCTAGGTATGTACACTCTGAGCTTCTTTGCTTGTATAAATATTTTCCCTGCTTTTACAACTATTGATAAGCACATCTGCGGCTTCCTATAGGAAGGTAAAGACCACACAGACAGCCTGAGTAAGACTGCATCCTGGCCTAGGGCTGAGTCTTACTTGCCTGGAACAACCTTCCTATCTGCTTTGGCTCCTTTTCAGGTTTATGTTATGTCCCAGTTACTTGTAACAGAGACTAAAAGATAACCACATTGGAGCTTGCAGAGACAAGGTGATCTTGGCCATCTGTATTCCACTCATCCTATCACTAGTTACTTGGGAGAAGAGACCAGCATCCATCTTGCTACAGCCTCCTTTCAGGTAGTTGTAGAGACTGATAATGTATCCCCTCAGTCTCCTTTTCTCCAGGCTAAACAGCCACAGTTCACTCAGCTGCTCCTCATAGACTTATGCCCCAGACCCTTCACTAGCTCTGTTGCCTGCCTCTGGACACACTGCAGCAATTTGATGTCCTTCTTGTAGCTAGGGGCCGGATACTGAACACAGTATAAAAGATGTGGCCTCATCAGCACTGAGTACGGGGACGCAATCACTTCCCTGCTCCTGCTGACCAGACTATTTCTGATAGAAGCCAGGATGCTGTTGGCCTTCTTGGCCACCTGGGCACAATATTGGCTCATATTCAGCCAGTTGTTAACCAGCAGCCCCAGGTCTTTTTCTGCTGGGCAGGCAGCTTCCCAGCCACACTTCCCTGCGCCTGTGACACTGCATAGGGTTGTTGTGACCCAGGTGCAGGACCTGGCCCTTGGCTTGTCGAATCTCATACAACTGACCTTGGCCCATAGATCCAGCCTGTGCAGGTCCCTCGTGAGAGCCTACTTGCCCTCTAGCAGATAGACAATCCCACCCAGTTTTGTGTTATCTGCAAACTTTCTGAGGGAGCACTCAATCCAGATCATTGACAAAGATATTAAACAGGATTAGCCCCAACACTGATCCCTGGGATCACTGCTTATGGCAGCTGGATTTAGCTCTGTTCACAACAGTTTTCTGGGTTTGGCCATCCAGACAGATTTTTACCCAGCAAAGAGTATGCCTGTCTAATCTATAAGCCACCAGCTTCTCTAGGAGAATGCTAGGGAAAAGGTTGTCAAACGCTTTACTGAAGTCTAGGCAAATAGCAACCACAGCCTTTCCCTCATCCACTGAGTCAGTTACCTGGCCACAGAAGCAGATCAGGTTGGTCAGGCAGGACCTGCCCTTCATGACTCCATGCTGACTGGGCCTGATCTGGCTCAGGTTGACCTACACTTACCAGGTGAGTGTACTCAAGATTAACTGCTCAATAACCTTGCCTGGTGCTGGGGTCAGGCTGACTTAATCCCATTCAGTGATTTTATGACAAGTTTTCCAGATCCTCTTTTCAGATATTCTTGTAGATTGGCAGTGCAATAGCACGTCTCCAATTATCCGGGACCTGCCCCCCTGTTAACCAGTACTGCTGGTAAATGATGGAAAGTGACTTGGTAAGACCTTCTGCCAGCTCCCTCAGTATTCTTGTGTACATCTTACCTGGTCTCATAGACCTGTGAGCATCCATGTGGCATAGCAGCTCATTGACTTCTTCTTCCTGGGTTATGGAGGTTTATTATACTCTCCATCCCTGTCTTCCAACTTAAGGGGATGAATAACCTGGAGATAATTGGTCGGATTACTAAAGACTGAAGTCAAGAAATTGTTAAGCATCTCAGCCTTTTCCTCATCCTCGGTACCAGTGTTCCCCTCTGTAAAGGGGGAGATTCTCCTTGGTTTTCTTTTTGTTGTTGGTCATCTTCTCTGTCCCTCTAGGTGCTAATTTCAGTTCCTTATTTTCTTCTTTTTTTATGTAACATATCAAAAGCTTACAAACTAGCTGTCTTGCTCCATCTAATCTGTTTGCAAATGGAAAACAGGGCTGAAACTGTGGTATTTATATACCACACTGTGGGAGCATATAAATTATCTTTCGAGGAAGCAAACTTAAAAATCAGGGAAGAGTCCCAAAGCATGAGATGCAGTTTATTTAACAAAATCAAGTCAAATAATCCTACTTTGTCCTCTGAGGGCACACTCAGTATTAAAAATAGAAGCAAATCTAACTGTTCTCTTAATACTTAAGCAGGATTGCATATATTACAGCTCTAGAAGACAGGAGGTGGATCTAGAGAGTTGGTCAGCACTCAAACACTTCTTCCTGCAAACTCAAGATTGATGGATCCCTAGGAGTAAGAGATGATCAAAGGAAAGAGAAGACCTGCATGGATGAACAAGGAGCTTCTGGAAAAACTCAGATGGAAAAGGAGGTTTACAGAATGTAAACCTTTGTTAAAATGATCCTGGGGAGGATCCCAGGGATGCGATCTTGTGGATGCAGAGTCTGGATAAGTCATGCACCTGCTTCCCTCCTTACTACCAAGAAATTCAAGGTTATATGGACAGCCTAGAGTACCTAAAGTACCTCTGACCAATCAAGTTAACTCCAGCTGGAGGCCAGTGACAAGTGGGGTTCCCCAGGGCTCAGTGCTGGGTCCAGCCCTGTTCAATGTCTTCATCAATGACCTGGATGAAGGCATTGAGTGCACCCTTAGTAAGTTTGCAGATGACACTAAGCTGGGTGGAAGTGTCGATCTGCTGGAGGGTAGGAAGGCCCTGCAAAGGGATCTGGACAGACTGGACCGCTGGGCAGAGTCCAATGGCATGAGGTTTAACACAGCCAAATGCCGAGTCCTGCACCTGGGGCACAACAACCCTATGCAGAGCTACAGACTGGGAGAGGTCTGTTTGGAGAGCTGCCAGGGGGTGTTGGTCGACAACTGACTGAACATGAGCCAGCAGTGTGCCCAGGTGGCCAAGAAGGCCAATGGCATCCTGGCTTGTTTCAGAAACATTGTGACCAGCAGGTTCAGGGAGGTTATTCTCCCTCTGTACTTGGCACTGGTGAGACCGCTCCTTGAATCCTGTATTCATTTCTGGGCCCCTCACCACAAGAAGGATGTTGAGGCTCTGGAGCAAGTCCAGAGAAGAGCAATAAAGCTAGTGAAGGGGCTTGAGAACAGGTCTTATGAGGAACAGCTGAGAGAGCTGGGGTTGTTTAGCCTGGAGAAGAGGAGGCTGAGAGGAGACCTTATTGCTCTCTACAGCTACCTGAAAGGAGGTTGTGGAGAGGAGGGAGCTGGCCTCTTCTGCCAAGTGACAGGGGACAGGACAAGAGGGAATGGCCTCAAGCTCTGCCAGGGGAAGTTCAGGCTTGAGATAAGTCAAAAATTCTTCACTGAAGGGGTCATTAGGCAATGGAATGGTCTGCCTGGGGAGATGGTTGACTCACCTTCCCTAGAGATGTTAAAGTTCCGGGTGGGTGAGGTACTGAGGGGCATGGTTTAGAGATTGATAGGAATGGTTGGACTCAATGATCCAATGGGTCTCTTCCAGCCTGATGATTCTATGATTCTATGATTCTATGAAAAGGGGCTTGTCTGAAACGGAATGTCTGCATTTAGTGAGCTGTCATCAACATGTTATTAGGTAAGGATGGCAGAAGACATAGTACATGGGTTTGAATTTATGTTTTGAGAAAGATTCACTTCTCAAAACACAGCAGAAGTCAAGGGTCTGCAGAGATTCATCAGTACCAAACTGAAAAACTTTGGTGGCCTGATCTGACAGAGGCTGAATGCTTGGACTTAGAAACTGGAGGCATTAGTCTTTAACGGAGCTTTACAAAAGCCACAATGCCATTAAGATGTTTTGGAAAAAGATGAGATTTTCTGATAATGTCTTCTATATTACCTCCTGTTGAGTACTGCCTGTGAGATCTCTGTTCTAGGGATGTGTGAAGAAAAATGATTCAGCTGGTTGTAGATGAGAAATAGTACAATTTAAAGTAGTTTTGGGACCCCATCAAGACCTCTTTGCAGCTAGTGTGACTCTGGCCACATGTACAACATAATCTCCTGTAGAGTTCCCAAATGTTCAGCGCAACAGTATGTACCCACACCCCAGATATGCTAGACTTATGCTTTAAGTGTTCAAACTTGATTCCCTGAGTTAGTGATTCAGACCTGAGCTTTACCAACCCACCCTGTGCATTGTGAGTACAACACAAAGGAAGAACAAATCAGAAATTATTCATGTGTAGGTGGTGTCCATGGAAAAGATGGTTTAGGAATTACTACCAAAGCCCTTGTCACCAAAGTCCTAGATGTCTTTTTTGTAGCCTGCTGCCCTTTTTATTCTTCTCTACCCATGGGGTGAGGGAAGCTGAGAAAGAGAAAGGAGATGAAAGGTGATAGACAAAATCTCCTCCAAACAGCAAAGTCGGGCACTACTTCAATACATATTTTACATCAGTCCTGCAGAATGCATTTCCATCTGTCCTTGACATCCCTTTCTTACCCTTTCTTACCCAGTCCCAAGTCTTGTTTGTCTATTGGTCAGTGTATTGTGATAAACTTTTTCTACTTCAAAATATCATCCAGAAGACTTTCTGTTGACTTAAGGTCAAGGATGTCACAATAGGACTAGGGACCTATAAAGGCCCCAGTCTTTCCTCTTTGAGGGCCAATCTTTTAATTATTAGTTCAGCTATTTAGATGGGCATATGACATCAATCTGTGATAAAGTATTTCTGTAGACTGCATTTGGCATAGCCATTTCCAGGTGATTATGGGTTTGCATTCATAAGACTGGAGAACTACACGTCCTTTTTGCTTTCGGCTCCTGACGTTGTTTAGAATTGTTGTAGTTTCACTTCTGGACACTTAGATCTGGGATTTGCAGTTCCACTGATATTTTCAGTAGACATTAGAATTTATTCTATGATTCTATGATTTTAAAGTGAACTATACAAATTTTCAAAAAGGAATGCAATTAAATGCAGTTTCTCTTAACATTTATCTGCTCATTCCTTTTTCAAGAACAGCTGCTTTGGGAATATCTGCATGTGTAGACATACACATTCTGGAATTATTTGGAGTCCATGTACCCTAATTCTCCTTTAAATATGTTGCACTTGAGACTTTTCATTCCCTTTTACCTAAAGGAAATTGTGGGTGAAATATCCCACATAGTGAGTTGTATTTTGCAGGACTGTTGACCACACTAGCACACAACTCTTGCTAGTAGGTAAATGAAGAACTGTTCCTAGCTGTCATCAGAATCAACTGTTGAAAAAGAAGCTCATAGATTTTGCCACTGTGGGTTTTTTGTTTGTTTATTTTAACAGAACCAGTCCTTGTTAGTGATAGCAAAGTGATAATGTGTGCATTTTAAAGTGCTCCCTGTGCAAAGAACTGCTTAGGTATTAATAAAACTGTAAAAAAAGCCATGCAAAATGGTTCAGTGAGTATTTTATCTTGGAAAGGCAGTACTACTTGTTATTGCCAGCTTCACATCTCTGGCTTGATTAATATTCACCCTTATTTTAAAACCGAGTATGTGTGCTTTATCCATCCTTAAACAAAAACTAGCAATGAAGCAATACTTGTCAAGCAATAATTTGGGATGATTTATGTGGGTGTATGAGGAAAATGGAGCAAGCTGACACAGAAAGCAAAACCCGGCTCTGATGCCAAGGGAGGCATGAAGAACTAGCAAATGGCTAAAGTCTTAGATCTAGTTTTGTTAATGACAGCTGAGCTTACAGTGTTCTGCATAAGAATGGATGCATTCAGTNCTATGATTCTATGATTTTAAAGTGAACTATACAAATTTTCAAAAAGGAATGCAATTAAATGCAGTTTCTCTTAACATTTATCTGCTCATTCCTTTTTCAAGAACAGCTGCTTTGGGAATATCTGCATGTGTAGACATACACATTCTGGAATTATTTGGAGTCCATGTACCCTAATTCTCCTTTAAATATGTTGCACTTGAGACTTTTCATTCCCTTTTACCTAAAGGAAATTGTGGGTGAAATATCCCACATAGTGAGTTGTATTTTGCAGGACTGTTGACCACACTAGCACACAACTCTTGCTAGTAGGTAAATGAAGAACTGTTCCTAGCTGTCATCAGAATCAACTGTTGAAAAAGAAGCTCATAGATTTTGCCACTGTGGGTTTTTTGTTTGTTTATTTTAACAGAACCAGTCCTTGTTAGTGATAGCAAAGTGATAATGTGTGCATTTTAAAGTGCTCCCTGTGCAAAGAACTGCTTAGGTATTAATAAAACTGTAAAAAAAGCCATGCAAAATGGTTCAGTGAGTATTTTATCTTGGAAAGGCAGTACTACTTGTTATTGCCAGCTTCACATCTCTGGCTTGATTAATATTCACCCTTATTTTAAAACCGAGTATGTGTGCTTTATCCATCCTTAAACAAAAACTAGCAATGAAGCAATACTTGTCAAGCAATAATTTGGGATGATTTATGTGGGTGTATGAGGAAAATGGAGCAAGCTGACACAGAAAGCAAAACCCGGCTCTGATGCCAAGGGAGGCATGAAGAACTAGCAAATGGCTAAAGTCTTAGATCTAGTTTTGTTAATGACAGCTGAGCTTACAGTGTTCTGCATAAGAATGGATGCATTCAGTAAGTATTTCTACTGGGAAAAAAATGTACAGCTACAATGTATAAAACTGGTGAAATCTTTCTATCCCAGGAGGATGAGAGCTTTTTCAAATTTTTAAAAGTGCTGCCCGGGGAGTTCTCTGAAAATTATGTTTGTGTTTTCCCAGTAAGTTGTTTGATTTCTATGGGAAGTCCAGATGAAATTTGGTGTTACTTCAACAGTTAAATGTTGAAAGGGAAATGGATGACTCAGCTTCATGTGTATATTGAAAAAAAAATGAAAATATCTGACACAAGGAAGTGTGTACATCAGTGTGCATAATTTAGTTTACGCCAGTCAATTATAGATACATTTTCTTACAAGTGTATTATGCTACACTAAGCCAGTTCCTTCTGGAAATGGGATAAACACCAGACAGAGTTGCTGTGTTACTGATATAATATCATGGGTTCTGGAAGACATAAAGGTAGGCCCCACATGCTATTATTGAATACACTAGGTATCAAAACCCAGCACGCTGAATGGGTTAAAGCTGAGTCCTATGTCAGGCTCAGAATATCCCTTTAAAAAGAAACCATGGGCTTTCAATGTGTGCTATTAGGTGGCTGGCAAGGCAAGGGCTGGTAAACTTGTGCTATCCTGAACTGGTGGAAAGTAGATGCTGTGGTCCAGATCACCATGCTGTTGGGTTGAATTATTCTGCTGGCACACTGATGCCAGGTACTGAGTAATGGCTTTCAGAGACAATTAAGGCTTCTTGTATGTGGATTTGCCAAGACCCTGCCAACATCACTGCCAAAGTCCTTTCTGCATGAAGAATGTCCAGTTGCTCTTTAATCAGTATTTCCAACTAATGATTTAGCTAGTAAAGTTTGTGTAGCTTTGGTATGGTATTGGAAGTACAAAGGCACACGACTTGAGAGTGGTGCACAGTAGGGGGTAGTTACAGTTTTGTTGTCCCCAGGAATCTTACTCAGCTTATAAGCATCATCATAAACACCCGTGATTAGGAAGACCATGTTTTAAATAGTGTTCACAGATGCAACTTGCCCCACTGTGCACTGAAGTCAGTGAATGTCTCTTTCCTGTTTTCAGTACAAGTTTTGCTTCAGCATGATTAAAACTTTCACTGGCCTGAATTCTGACATAGGCCTGCATAGGTTAACAAGCTGCCTTGCTTCTTCTGAAGATTATCCTGTTACATCCCAAAATGTGATGGGAACAGTAGCAAGTCTAGCAACATTAAATGTTCTTGAGGAAAGTCACCTAATAATAGGCTAGAGTGTCTTATTATTATAGCCTGTATGGTACAATAGAGGTAACCGAAACTCTATTACTAGGCAACAGTATTTTGTGCAGTTCTATTACTCTTGGCAGTGTGTCAAATATAAATTGCTTGAGGAGTGTGGCAGGATACCAGTATGATTACATAATTATACATCTCCACAATTGTCCTGACTACACTTGAAGACTCAATCAGTCTTTGTACAAAATTGCCTTATACTCTTTTAACCTGGTCATTTCCTAGCCTGGGGCTGTACAACACTGGATTCAACACCTTTAAGTAGTGTCTACTTCATGGTGAGATTCCTTGGACAGCTAAATATGTTGAAGCCTCAGAAAAGTGTTGCTTAGGATGTTGACAGTCAGGGCTTCCCAGACCAATCACGTTGTCTGGTTTGGCTTCACATATTCACCTTGGATCACAACCACATGGAAGTCATATTAGGAAGATGATTTCTGGTAAGAGGAAGTAGGGACAGGTGTGAGTGGTTGAAGTAGGGAGTTGCAGCAATATTGGTTTGTCTATACCCAGTGAAGAGGTTTGCTTTTTTAAAAGATACAAAGGCTTTTAGGAAATGGTCTAGTTTTATGTTCAGCCTCTTACACTGTGAAGCAAGAAGTGCAAGCTGTGGTTTTAAGAATGATAGATTGTGGCAGTCCTCAGCCTATCAGTTTCTTCTGTTACAGGTTTCCACCCATTTTTAGAGAAGCTCTGTTAAAGATTTGCATGGGGACATTTGGGGTTACAGTGTGAGGATAGAGTAAGAGGAACAGAGTGGGAGGATGGAAACAATCCAGCTCTGTGATTGAAGGCAAAAGTCTCAGCTGGTGTGTATGATTTGATGAGTAACAGCAGAAATTTTTAGTCTGGCAGGGTCCTCTTTACCTGTTCCCAGAACAGAATGAAGGTTCCAGGTGTGAGACCCTGTCATGGCAAGAGCTTCTGCATCCATATATGTCAGTTATACTGTGGTACAGCATTCAGTACAACAGCATGATCTGCAATCAAGTGTCAAACACACATGCGTGGATAGAACCTGGGACTTAAACAGTTGCCTAAATGAAGTATAAAATTTCTGAGTATCCACATTTTCCTTCTTCCCTCTCCAAGGAAGAACCCACTAGCTGTAAATGCCTCTTTGAAGAGAATTTGTATTAGATAAATAGATCCAGAAAATTCAAATGAATATTGTCAGTGTTTGACAAATCAGGACCAGTGGGGTGCCCTGTAATGCTGTCACTGAGCAGATGGGGAGATGAAGGATTGTTGCTTGCTATATTTAATATAGACAGCACATTGCACATCACAGATGAACCCACACAACTGAAGCCTGACAGCTGCTAATGGAAAAATACTGATGAAGCAAAATGTAGCCTATGAAACAGGAGGCTGACATTATGAGAATATTTTTTAAAAATGGAACTGTTTTCAAATTTATGGACTTCCTGTGATTAAGAGGACACATTTATGTTCTTGTAAAAGGGTGAAGTTATAATGAATAAGCAACTTATCTTTTTTTTCTGTTCAAGTATATAATCTCTATTTATGGATAGGAAGTATTTGATGATGCACTTGGAAGAATCTCCTTCTGGTATGTGTGATGGCATTTTGAATTTCTACCATGACCTTCAATTTTACACTGAAGTGCAGTGTTAGTCTGTGTACTGAACTCCAAAAGCTTGAAGCATACTTGAATATCTACTAGGTTTAGTTATTTCAAAGCTCCTAGTTTGATAAAAGCACATAATAAAGACAATGTTTTAATTTCCAAAGCAAAACAAAACTAAGTGAAGTTGTAAAATGGCTTTATTTGGCTCTGAGAATGTTATCTACAAAATGCCTCCCATGATGTTGCTAGTCCCCTAAAGTACTAGCAGAAATAAATAGCCAAATGTTTTATTTGAATATTTGTAATCAAAGAACTGTTGACCTTGAACAGTATGCTGTATCTTGTTAACTCATAAGACTGTACTTAGACTTTTTCACCTATTAAAGGACCATATTCTTTTTGGTATAGCTCTTTTGTCTCCTTCACTAACAGTTATATGATTGTTACAAGGTTTACAGCCTATTTGTCTACTTAGTCATTCACAAATGCTGTCCAATTAGGGGAAAGAGGAAAAAACGTATTGGAAGACTGTTCTCATCATGCTTAAATGATGGAGGTCTGTCTTAGCTATGGAAAATCATGCTGTCAATACATCTTCCTCACGTTGCATCCTTAGTGTTGCTTTATAGTTTCATACCCGCTGATATGAACATCAATTTTACCTTAATCCTAATCTAGGCTCAACATCATGCACTGCTGGAACAGCATTGGTCACTCGACACCCCTCCCATTCCTTCTCATAGTGAAGGATTCATGAAGAATGAACTTATGTAAGAACTGAGGATGTTCAGAGTCACATTCCCCTATTTTCCCAACTTCCAAGAGGTTAGTTCTTGAACAGAAAGTAGTTTCTTTATATTTAGCAGCCTTCTTTTTTGTTCTTGATCTTCTCTATTCTCTTCTCCATGCTATGAAAATATATAGGATTTGCAACATCCTATGACAAGGAGTTTCAGAGGTTGACTACTTGCTTTATGAATAACCACATTCTTCTGTTTCTTTGGAGCCTGCCTCAAACTAACTTTCAAACTTGACTTTCTTGTTAGCTCCTGCCTGGCTGTTATATTTAACAAGACAGAGCTCAATGAAGAGTTGATGCATTCATGACAGATGCTGCCTGCATGAACACATCACAGAATGCACCATGCTTCTCTCTGGTTACCACTTCAGACTATTTCTATTAGTGGACATTCATAAACTTTCTTCCACTCCTAGATCTTTCTAACCTTTTATCAGCAAGTTTCTTTTGACTTAAAATATGTTAACTTCATATAGCTAAGGATATATTGTTTTAACATCTTTTTTTAAATACTTTTTTCCCCTATGCATAGAGTGAATGGTGGGCTCCCAACTTTTCACTGGAAAAAAATGGGAAGCTTCTCAGTATTACAGCCCATCTGTCTGCAAAAATGAGACTGAACCTAGTTGCATTTGAGGTTGCCGATAGTTTGAAAAGAACAGCCCTCATATTAATTCTTCTGGAATGCATTTATTAAATATCTCAATGCTGAAACTGTCCTTTTGATGTCCTTCATTATACCTAAAGTTCTGGGTTGTAAATGAGGATCCTAAATGTTTTTAATTGGCTATTGAACTGAGCAGTGTTTGCTTCTCTATTTTTCTGGTTTGAGCTACAGTAGAATAAATTTTCTAACTATTCAGCTAAGCCTCTTCTAAGTAACTTCATTTTCAGAAAATTAAATATATGTTTTTCAGACCATATTTGTCTCTAGAAATGAGAATTTTTTAAATTTATGAGGATCACCAAAGTAACAGGGCATTGGTATGTAGAAGGGCCATTGCTTATATTTTTCTCTGTGAAGAAAAAATCATAATGAATTGGCAGAATTCTTTAAGTCAAAGGGACAAAAAAGGGTCAAACTTGTATGGAAGGAGTAAACAGCACAGATGACCTAAAACTGACCAACAGAGTATTCCATTCCATGTACATCATACTTGATGTAAAACTGAGGGGTCACAAGGGTCAGTCTTTGGTGGCTGGCATCTAATATGGACCTTGTTTGTCCTTCTGCCCTTGATCCTGGATCCATGCATTCCTGTATCCAGTTTCTGAGTCAAGTTCATGTCAACCACTGAGTCTTGTTTGGAACCTTTTCCCTGTGTCTGCTTTGCAGCATCAGTGGTGATGGATAGTCATAGGTGGTGGTGAGGTTTGATTTAATATATTTGTGTATATTTTGCAATTTTCTTATTAATATAATTTCCATTATTATTACTGTTTCATTAAAGCTCTCTTAGTCTTGGTTTCCTCACCTGACCAGGAGGTGGCTGAACCATGACATCTGTGTAAACTGAAGCTTTTAATTATGCCTTTCCCTCCTTTCCCATTAATATAGTCTCTGTGTACTACAGCGTTACAGGTCAGGAAGAACAGGAAAACCAAGAAGTGCAGCAGGCCACACATTGGATTATATTTTTAACAGCAGGCAAGGTATAGCCTTGGAAGGATGCTGTTTCTGCTGTCATGTTAGTCTTGCTCTGGTGACTGTTGATTCCAGAGCAAGTACTAAAGGTACAAAATACTTAGCCTGAACTAGTTTCCCTCCCCACAAAATTATGTATGGGTTTGTCAGCACTGCCTTGCACTCTAGAAATGTATCTTTACTGCCTTGGTGACAGTGGCATGAAATACAATCTCTTTCTCCAGTGCTAGATTATCCCAGTTTTAACTTGAGCGCTTGGAGTGTCTGTGTATCAGGTTTTCTTGTTTGGCCTTGGTACCTTAATATTTGGTCTTTGAACATACTTAGGTCTCAAGGCTTGTGGGCATGTGGAATAGCAAAATACTGTAATAGCAGTACCTCCTCCAGTGATAAGGGGGTTTATGAGATTCTAACTCCACATTCTACCATAGAATGTAGGTGGTAAAAAACCAGGTATTTTTCCTCTTGTCTTGGGGTTGGGAAAGGTAGCATTCCACATACAGTAAACACACTGATTCTGGATCCTGATGACTTTCTGCAGATAGCCATGGGTGTGTTGAAATGCTCTTAGGAATTCCCCTGCTCTCTCTTGCATGGCTTGGGTGGAGAGAGAGCTTGTAACTGGCTGGGAACTACCTGGGTTGAGCAACACCACTAACATCACCAAGAGCTTGGATAGGAATGTGGTCGAGGACCTACCTTGGATACCTACCATATGGGTTCTTCCAAGTGCATAATCTACTGTTATGAGCACATATCTAGGCAGGTCCAGGAGCTCGACTGTCACTAAAAGTACTGGTCAGACATCTGACAACAGCATTCTCTCCTCTTACCTACTGCAAGAACTACAGTGCTCAGTTTCAGAGCAAAGAGAGGTCAGGTTGACTAATGAACTATGTATGGATTCTGCGTGACTATAGGAGATGAGATAGGAATGTCAGGACCAAATTCAGAGCTGCAGAATTTTCCATTCAAAGTCAGCCATTGCTGAAGTCTAATGTTATTTTCCCATTACTCCATTTGTTAGTCTGCATCGGGATATTTTTTGATCCATTTTTGCAGTAGTGACATATTGAGTCATATTTGCATTCAGCATAGTCCATAGGGATTGGAATGGAACAACAAAAAAAGCAGAATTGGAGAATGTAAGTAATCTTTCCTCTAGGTGAGAGATCTCCCTATGGTATTTCCTTAACAGCATTAAGTTACTTAAACAAGAAATTGAATATTGCACACTTCTAATGTGACACAATTTATTTGGTAAGAATTCGTATGCAGATCTGTGAGTACAAGGGTACATGATATTGGAATCTTGGATTACGAAGTAGTCATTTAATATATCAAAAGAACATAGTGGTCTTTCCTTCGGGGTTCTGAGGGATACTGCTCTCCTGCAGCTTAAAATGCTTAAAGAGGAGCAGGATGCAATCCCAGTTGGTTATGCTGGATTTGCTGCTAGGGTATTTAGAACATAGTATGCTAAACTCCTTGCCCAGGGCAAGCTTGTACCATAGTATAGAACACAATTTTTAGGGCATAGCTGCCCCTTCAGAGTGTCTTTCAATCCCTGACTTTTCTGTTGTTCAGATAAGGCAAAAGATGTGGCTGTGGGTCTTAAAGGAGGTCTTGTGGAGGGTTGCTTTGTGCCCTCGTGCTATACTGTTCATTCTGCAGGACAGTAAAAGAGAGAGGGTGTCTCTGGAGAACAGGTATAGCCAACCTAAAACAATAGACAGCAGTTCCCAAAGGGAAAAAAAAACCTCAAAAAAACCCACGTTTCCATGAGGTATAGTTGGTGTTTGAGCAATCCTGACCACCATTTGCAGTACATGCTGCAGAGTGTAGGAGAAGGTAACTATGATACAAGTAATGAATTCAGGGTGAAAGAAGCAATTTTGTTTGAGTTGTAAGCTGTTCTATGTAAATCCAGGTGAATTCAAGGAGTCAGAGCAATGGCTTTACACAACTATTTCTTTGTCTTTTTTACTAGATAGGCATTCATGAATATGTATTTTGTTTTAGGACTGCATTTTAGGCTTTTTCATTTATATAGTGTTTCTGAGGTTTAGCTAGAGCTGTGAACTGCTAAAATCTCTCTTTCCTCATTTTTTATCCCTAAATGTGAAATCTCTAATTGGGCAATGTTCAAAAATCTTCTATGGAAAAGTTTCCAAAACCCATTTTCTTCAGGTTCAAGTGTTCTATGCCCTTCAATTTTCTTTTGACTCTCCTGCAGTGAAAAGAAAGGACAGAAATTGCATCAATTATTTTTCTTACCTAATTATCTCCTGATCCCTTGAGCTTTTCTCAGTAATTCTGTACACTGAGGTAACTCCATACCATGCAGAAAAATGTATTAATCAATAGCAGACATGGCATATATATTAAAATGGATGAGATAAAGAGCTGCTGATGGAAGACTGAAAATAGAACAGGCATAGCTTGTGCAATCAAGGCTGTAAGAAAATTTGCAAGAGGTCTTAGCTCCCTTGGTGTTTAACAACACTGTGGGGGTTTTGTCTCCTGAAGTAAATTACTCTAAAATTCTGAAAGAAACTTTTTCTTCCTTCTTTTAAGAACATTTGTGCTGAGATCTGCATATTCTAGAAAGGTTGTGCCAGTAACAGGGTACCAAGAATAAAACTACTTAGACTCTTTTTATCTGTTCTCTGTGTGTATGGGTTCTCTTTTGAGTGAAGAATGCTGCTGAATCAGGATTTTATATGATTCAAGGTTATGCAGCCTAGAAGGCCCACAGAAGTTGATGGTAGGCTGGGCAGTCATTGTGGCCTCTCACAATGTGATATTTCAGTGAGTCCTGTGATGTTTTGCCTCACAGGAAGAAAATCCTTCCTTGTTCTCTTGTTTTTGCTTTCAGATACTCTTTTAAATCATTTTTTTTAATTTGTTGAGGGAAGGTAATTGCTTTTGATAGCTTCTGTTCTGAAAGTCATACACTTTGCCTTTTACTGTCTGAATTTTTCCTTCCAGATAGATTTGCCCTCTGGGGTTTTATTTATGCTCCATGAGTGCTGTATCATAGATGAAACTCCAACACAGAACTGAAATAGCCTGAATTGCAGGAAGAAGGGAGAGCTAGTCTGGCAGACAGGTGCAATGTTTGTGACTGTCTGTATGTATTATGTTTTATTTCTGTCTATGAGTGTATGAAGAAATTGATTAAAGCAAACCAAATTAAAGAATTCATTTCAAGGTGTGTTGTGTCTGCATTCACTATTATTTCTTGAAGTTCCATAGCTTCTCATGAAAACTCTGTAACTCTTCCTCTACTCACAGACTACATACTGACCCTCAGGCTTGAGAAAACATAACAAATCACTGACAGAAAATATGTTAGAATTTCTTCAAGTAGAACTTGATGTATGCCATAAGCTGAAGTTTACAAGCTTCTAATTTGACTGAGAGCGCATTCCAAAGAACATTTTCCTCTGTCTCGTATGGTACCACCCCATCAACATCACTATAGGTGCCAAGAAGCATCAAAGCACAACTTATTGCCGTGCTGCAGTTACCAAGCATCCACATTTCTTGAAGTTTATTGAGAAAATAAGTGAAGGTACATTGATTATTTCTAAGAAGTTCCTAACTTTTCTAATAGATCAGTAATGTCACCAGACTATATTGTAGTTGTTTAAATGTCTCTTGCTGCTGTGAAGTGGTTCACAATGATACCTCATCAGAAATTAACAGCATGAGGCTTGTAGTGATTTGATTATGAAGATTGTAGTGAAGATTTGATTGTATTCTCTTTAAAACTTTGCTGTGTGACAATGTTGCATTTCAGTGATGGTTTAGTTCATGGCCAGTCACAGTGCCTTTATGCAGTATCATTTCTTCTGGCCAATAGACTCCTACAGGGGAGACCTGTCACTTCAAGGTGACATGCCTTCTAGAGAAATCTACTAGGGTAGGGGGAACAGTTTGCCATCTCCCACCCAGCCACTGAGGAAAAAAATGAGGCAGTCATAACATCTTGCTAAAATATTTAATCTTCTGCTTTTGTTTTGTTTTAAATAAACCTGTTTGTTTGTTTGTATTCTTGCCCTAATACTATTAACAAATTTGTCTGGCTTGTAGCCTAGCATGGTGTCTTAAGGCTAACTGGTATAATCTCAGTTCCTTGGAACACAGAAGTCCATATATAGAGCAGGATTTAATGCCCCTCCATGGCAGCAGAGATAGGTGACTTGCCTCCCACCAGAAGGAGAAATCATGTTGTTCTGACTTCTTTGGTTGCACTGCTCTTTTTACATAGATTTGAGCCTTTTCACATAGGTTTGAGCCTGCTGCCATTGTGAAATACTATGGATATAGATATGGATACGGATATGGATTAAACATGTCACCAAAGATACAGTTTTGTGGTCATACTCTTCTCTGTTAGCTTTAAAACAACAAGATTCCAGTCAGCTGGATGGTCTGACAGGCTTTCTGGATAGGTTCATTGTCCACATCAATAGAAACCATAGGTTTAGGATCCTGTCACCAGTGTGAATTTAGAAAATGTATTAAAGTAGCAGAGATTTGCTCACATAGCAATGTGGTTTTTCTGATTCAGCTGTTCATTCTGTGCCAAGGTGAATAGTTTCTGTGAAGCAGGGAATCAGGACTGACATGATAGTAAATCCCCCAGCAAATATTGTGGCAAGTAGACCTTCTTTCAATTTATTTTTTCTGTTGGAACTACAAGCTGCATATGACTAATACTAGGATGCTGCAGTGCAAGTCGTCTCATGTGAACAAGGTGCCTGGGCCTTCTTCATATCCAGCCAGCAAGTCCAGACAAGGATTCCCCTCCTAAAGCAAATGCTTCTGATTGGCTAGAAGAATCTCATCCTAAGTGCTGTGACTCTGGATTATATCTTCATGGACCAGGAAGCAAACCTGGGAAGCTGGTTTGTGACGACTAGGCTAGAGGTGATTATTTATAGCTGTGTCACAGAGATCCATAGGGCAACAATAGCACTTGCCAGGGATTATTGATCAGGCCATAAACAGAAACTGCATTTATGGAATATGAAAAGTTGTCCCTGCTTGATTGTGGAGTTGCATGGACTGTTCCCCTTAGAATGGGATTGCAGCTTTGCAGACATAGGTACAGAGATCTGGCTCAAAAATGCCTGCATCCTGAGGGTTTACTACCCAGCCAAAGAAGGCAAACAGATTTCCTGAGAAGGTGAAATGGGAGTACTGTAAAGCTCCCTCCCAAAGATGCATATAGCAGCTCCAGAACAGAGCCTCTTATTACAATACCAAACCACACCTCCACTCTAAACAGTAAACTGTTCCGTAACAACAGTGGGATATAAATTATGTTTAAAATATTGCAGAAAACCTTTTTTGTTTGAGCCGGTTTTATGGTCTAATCTTCAACAGGACCTGCTTAGGTGAGCTCAGCACATACTCCAGTGTAATCAACAGGATTACTTTTACAGGTGACTGAATTAATAGTCAGCCTTTCCTAAGGACCTCTATTGTCTACAAACACAAGGGTGGAAGTGCTTCATTGTAGTTTGAGTTTTACAGAATGAGGCACTCACATGAGAAGGAAACTGACCTCCTGCAGAATATAAATAGGGTACGTGTATATGTGTGTGTGTGTGTGTGTGTGTGTGTGTGTGTGGAATAGGGACTTTTTAAACCTTTCAAACCCAAAGTTCAGCAGACTATATCAAGACACCTCTATTAGCCTTAGGTTTCTTTCTCCTGCAAAACCTTACCCAAGCTCAGAGGCAGATGATAACCTTCCCACAACTTCTGTCTTCCTGTATTTGCATTGCATTGTATGTTCATTTCAAGCATGTCGTCATATACACCATCTTGTAGTTGCTGACATGAAAGTGTCATTTTATGATAGTAAGAACTGTTTGGCAAATGATAGAATTACATATCAGGTAATAATTGTTCATGTTACTTTGTAGGCTTCATCAGAGGTCACAGAGCAGAAAGGAAATGAATGCAAGTCCACCAGGGAATATGAACTGTTTCAAATAGGAAATGCAGTTATTCTTTACAACAGAGGTTTACAGGCTAATGAATCAACTGAAGTGAACATTTTACTGCTCAGAGATATCAAGCATACTAAATCAAGTGTTCACAGTACCATAAGAAGTAAGAGGAACAGACTCTGGTGTATACAAATGGTGTACCACTGACAGACCAACAACAGAGTTTGACATCTTTGACAAATTGGTTATAAAATGCAGCACCTGCTTCAACCGGGAAAAAGAACTTCTGGGTCATTTTCAGTAATAGATATGTACTAGCCCACTGTAATGTTTGTAATGAAATGGAAATTTTTCTTGGCAATTAAAAAAACCCAAACAAAATCTAATAACAAAAAACAAGGCTAAGTGCCTGATCCTGCACTTGGGTCACAACAATCCCATGCAATGTTATTGTCTTGATGAAGAGTGACTGGAAAGCTAAGTGGCAGAAAAAGACCCTGAGGGTGTTGCTCAACAGCCAGCTGAACATGAGTCAGCAGTGTGCCCAGGTGGCCAAGAAAGCTAATAGCATCCTGGCTTGTATCAGAAATAGTGTGGCCAGCAGGACTAGTCAAGGGATTGTCCCATTGCACTTGTGCGACTGCATCTTGGTTGCTGTATATAGTTTGGGGCCTCTTACTATCAGAAAGACATTGAGATGCTGGAATATGTCCAAAGAAGGGCAATAGAGCTGGTAAAAGGCCTAGAGAACATGTTTTATAAGGATCAGCTGAAGGATTTGGGATTTATTCTGGAGAAGAGGAGGCTGAGAGGAGATTACTGCCCTCTACAGCTACCTGAAAGGAGGCTGCAGCGAAATGGGTGTTGGTCGTTTCTCCCATGTGACTAGCAACAGAACAAGAGTAAATGGCCTCAGATTGCTCCAGGGGAAGTTTATGTTGGATATTAGGACAAAAAGGTTGTGAAACACTGGGACAGGCTGTCCAGTGAAGTGGCTGAGTCATTATCCTTGGAGACATTAAAAGATGCATAGATATGGCACTTATTGACATTGTTTAGTGGTGGAGTTGTCAGGTTAACAATTGAACTTGATGATCTTATGGGTCTTTTCCAATCTAAATGATTGCATGATTCCATGACTCTATGAAAAAAAGAAGTCAGAGCCCCATGTGTTCAGGATAGTGTTATGTTATGTGAGTCTAAGATGAGATCAGATCAATGTCACCAGAAAATTACTTCTTTACATACATTGCATAGGCAACTTTATTTTTCTAGTTAGAGTAGCATGAAAAGGACTTGGCAGCAGGGCAAAGGAATAAATCATAGACAAATTGAAGAATTCACTGAAATACTAGAGTTGGTAGTTGTAAGCTACAAAGAGAAAATAGAAGAGGGATTTATAACATCCATTTGTTGCACAAACACATTAATATAACTGAGATTAGATGTTGGTTTGTGTGCAAGCACTCTCCTACTCACACAGCTAGAGACAAATTGTCACTTTGCAGACATGAAGACTTCAGAGAGGAAAAAAAACATAGAGACTAAGATATGATGCTGATGGGCTGGCATGGTCGTGATCTGAAAATAATACTTTTATATGTCAAAGCAGCCTCTTCAGCAGCTTGTAAAGTAGGAAAATGTTTACATTCTGTTAACACTGCTAAATACCTCCTTCAGTTTTGGGCTTCCAATACCCAACTGCAGAGTGAAACATTACTCTTGCACATGTTAGAACCTAGTCCTGCAGGAATGCATTCCTGGAAAGTTCTATCTGCCTCTGCATGGATTTGTACCAAATTTGAAAAAGACCCTTCAAAGATGAGCCTTTAAAGACTGCCTTGGGGTATGTCAAGGAAATTAAACATTACTGTGGTTATGAGAAGGGGCATTCATCTCCAGTAGCCAGAGTTTCAAATACTTACAGATATCCTTAAATGTTTCAAGTACTTTTACACAGAATTTGCTCAGCCTTTCAGTTTGTTTCCCAACAAGGTGGTCTCTGAGCAGTGCAATTTGTTTGGCTGGATACAGAAGGAAAGAAAGACTGAAGTAAAATACTAGAGACAGAGAAGCTGAGCTTAGGGACAGGGAATAGCTGATGCAAAGGTCCTCAGGGACAGTAAAATAAAGGGGTTTTTGTCTAAACTTGGACAGTCAGAGCAAAAGCCTACTTGTTAAGGACCCATTTTTGGAGGAGGTGCAGTGAACTGCAAGGCTTGAGAGTTTTTGGTGTTCCATCACGAACACAGACCAAGAGGTGGTAAAAAATCCTAGGATCTGGATGAAGGAAAGCTGGACATTAGATATGGTGCTGATGGTCACCCTAATGTCTTGATCACCCAAACGATCATCTAGTGACTTGTCACAGTGCTGATTTTGTGAATAGCTTCTCAATACTGTCTCTATGTGTGTGTCTTGGTACCCTTTCCATGGGATAGGTCTCAGTGAAACCTTTGCTCTCCATGCTGGGTGTCCTCAGACCATACCTTCCCTAGTTAGCTGAATCTGTCTCCTATAAGATCCTCATATGTAAGTTTAGGAAGTGTGAGTTAGATGAGTGGACAGTGACACGCGTTGAAAACTGGCTGGGTGTCAGAGCTCAGAGAACTGAGTGGCGGTGCAGAGTCTAGTTGAAAGCCTGTGACCAGTGGTGCTCCCTAGGTTTCAGTATGGAGTCCAGGCTTGTTCAACACATTCATCAAGGACCTGGACAAGAGGATGGGGTGTACCCTCTGCAGATTTTCTGGTGACACAAGAGTGGGAAGAGTGGCTGATGAACTGGAAGGCCGTGTTGTCAGTCAGTGAGACCTGGACAAGCTAGGGAGCTGGGTGGAGAGGAACTTACTGATGTTTAACAAAGGCAAGTGCAGAGTCCTGCACATCGGGTGGAACTGTGGGAAGATTTTACAGAGAAAGCTGCTTGGTGCTGAGCAGCTGGCAAGACCTTGAAGCAGAGAGCCAAAAATATAAACACCAGCTAGTTCAGTGGGAACTGCCGCACACTACTGTCAACATAGCTAACTTTAGCATAACTTGATTTCTTAGCACACACGGTAGTGTAGCCAATAATATGTTAGCAATAGCTTTATGGACAGCTACCTTTAACCAATAATAGTCTGTAGTCACCCTTGTGGGGACAGAGGGATGTAATGGAATGGGGTATATAGTAAAGCAGCTAAGCTGAATAAACATGCACCTGCTCACCAGTCAGATGGATCTCAGCCTCTGCTTTGCAGCATGGAAAAACTCTATTCACCAGTACAGGTTAAAGGTTGACCTGCTGGAGAGCAGGTTTGTGGAAAAGGACCTGGGATTCCTGGTGGACAAGAAGTTAACTGTAAGCCAGTAATCCACACTCGTGGCCAAGAAGGCAGGTGGTGTGTTGGAGTGCATTAACAGGAGTCTGGCTAGCAGGTTGAGGGAGTTTACCCACCCCCCCACCCTGAGCTGTGCCCTAATGAGGCTGCATCTGGAATATTGTGTCCAGTTCTTGTGTCCTGAGCTCAAGAAAGACAGGGAATTAGCAGATGGGATCCAGTGGAGGGATGATTAGGGGCCTGGAGCATCTCTCTTACAAGGAATAGGTGAGATACCTGGATGTGTTTAGCCTGAACAAAAGACTGAGAGAGGACCTTGATGCTTACAAATATCTAGAAGGAGGGTGTCATGAAGATGGGCCAGACTCTTTCCAGTGGTGCTCAGTGACAGGACAAGAGGTAATGACCACAAGCTGGAATACAGGAAGTTCCATCTGAACATGAGCAGAATCTTCTTTTCTTCAAGGATGCTAAAGTACTGGAACAGGTTGCCCAGGGAAGTTGTGGAGTCTCATTTTCTGTAGATACTAAAAACCTTCCTGGATTTGTTTCTGTGCAACCTGCTGTAGGTGAACCTCCTTTAGCAGGGTGTTGGACTAGATGGTCTTCCAGCTCCTACTGTTCTGTGATTATGTGATTCTGTGAAAAGTAAAACAAGAGATCAGATTTCAAATGTACTGTAAAGTTTTGCTTCTTATATTTCTTTCCAGTTAGTTAACAGTGATACCACATTGCAGAATTTCACACATTTAGAAGGTGACTTTGAAGTCAGGGTTGAATTAAGAGAGATTGTGAGGATCCTGAAACTATACTCTTGTTCTTGTAGGTGTCCTATGTGCTGCATAGCTGCAAAAATAAATTGCTAAAGTATTCAAAATCTTGGTCTTATCTAGGAGATAAAAGAAAAAGAAGTCTATGCAATTTCATTTCTTACATCGTGAGCTGAGCTGATGGCTTAACTTAGTGATAGCTGAAGTTGTTTTTCTGCTGCTGAATTCTGCTTCACAAGTAAGTAGCAAATTACACTGTCTGGGTAGCTCTAAGTGAAGAGAAACTAAACAGATAAAAGCTTGATAGATTATTAAGCCCAAATCAGTTTGATCATCAGTGAAAATATTTGTTGAGGGGAATCCAGAACTTAAAGGCATCATCAATTATTTATGTGGAGTAAAGCTGCTTAGGTAGGTCCCTGCAAGTTGCATATGTTATCCAAATAGTCTGCATTGCCTTTTTACTTGCAATGAAATTCTGACTTGCTTGCAATTACAGTTAGCTTTCCCTGCATCCCGGAAAAGAATCAGCAGGTGGTCTGAGTAAATTTGCCCTCAAAAGGCACAAGTTCCTGTATTACTCTGACCCTACAGAGGAGAATGCAAAATTACAGTATAAGGAAGGGTGACAAGAGCTAGGGCTGTGATTATTCCACCTGGGCTTTGAGGAGCCTAAATGTCTTCATTCTATCCGCAGGTTTCCCAACAGAGTGGAAGCGACAGGAGTCTTGTGGTTACCAGGCTCAATGGAGATAGTCACATTTACTCTTAGTATTTCCCATCTGGCAAAAATGCATCTGTAACAACCAGACCTTGTCAGGCTTACAATGATCAGTTTCTCAGTGCTTCTCTATGGGAGATGTAAAGGGGCCTTCCTATGTCACATTTTGTGGGGCTGTGGCATTGCTTTTGATTCAAAGCTGCTTTCAAGTTAGGACATGTGATCTGGAATAGAACTGGGGAGGGGGAAAAGCCACAGGATCTACTCATGTCTCAAGAAAATCCTTAGTAAGTAAGAGGCAGTAGTTAATCTGATAACTGTTGTCTCGGTGGCAATTCAGGAAGAATTTTCCTGTCAGGCTGTGGATGCTTCTCCCTGTATCAACCAAAGTTCCCCCATCAACATCCCAAGAACTGACATAGAAAGCAAAAGCAAACACAGCCCTCCAGCACTGCTGACAGACTGAAAAGGTAATTTATAACAGAGGGGTGAGGGTGCATGAAAACCTTTTCACTTCACTTAACCTCTAATAATACCAATAAACAATTTAGAATCATAGAATCACCAGGCTGGAAGAGACCCATCAGATCATCGAGTCCAACCGTCCTATGAAACACTAAACCATGTCCCTCAGGACCTCGTCTACCCGTGCCTTAAACACCTCCAGGGAAGGTGAATCAACCATCTCCCTGGGCAGCCTATTCCAATGCCCAATGACCCTTTGTGTGAAAAACTTCCTCCTAATGTCTAGCCTA
>WAAB01003390.1:0-14834 GCA_013389865.1 Piaya cayana | reverse complement strand
GTCTCACCAGTGCTGAGTACAGAGGGAGAATAACCTCCCTAGACCTGCTGGTCACACCGTTTCTGATACAAGCCAGGATGCCATTGGCCTTCTTGGCCACCTGGGCACACTGCTGGCTCATGTTCAGCCGGCTGTCGACCAACACCCCCAGGTCATTCTCCTCCTGGCAGCTTTCTAGACAGACTTCTCCTAGTCTGTAGCTCTGCACAGGGTTGTTGTGCCCCAAGTGCAGGACCTGCCAAGTTGGTCGTGTTGAACCTCATGCCATTGTTCTCAGCCTAGCGGTCCAGCCTGTTTAGATCCCTTTGTAGAGCCTCCCTACCCTCCAGCAGATCGACACTTCCACCCAGCTTAGTGTCATCTGCAAACTTGCTAAGGGTGCCCTCAATGCCTTCATCCAGGTCATTGATGAAGACATTGAACAGGGTTGGACCCAAGTCCTTTGTGCAAGGACTTTGACAGCATTTCCTTCCAGCCTAAGCCTTTGAAAAGGCCAGATAATGTCACCTTATGCAAGACAAGAAATGCCATATATGTACACATGTTTGCATGTGTCAGTGTGTTAAAACAAAGATATCTCAGATTAACTAAGTTAAGTCTCAGCCATCAAGAAGCCAATTTGGACCTGTCCTGACCCAGTAATTGCGGACAGTAACTAGGCACCTACAGTGTTCTTCCAGAGTGAAGGTACCTTTTTAGTAAATGATTCAAGGTGTCTTCCTGGTCCAGACAAAGTTCAACACAAATCTGAAGGGATATGTGTCTTTGCTTCATCCTTATAAGTAGGCTTGATCCTTGCACAGCCCTGTAGTGACATGATGATGAAGCATCACAGTAAATGTCCTTTCCCTTTCTCCAGTCCCTGCCTTCCTCCCCAGCTGGATGATTGCCAGTCATATGCCAATAAAATGCCTGTGAAAGACAGGGTAAATGGCCTTTATGCAGTTCTGTGGGGACTGGGGAACGTACAAGAAACATTTGCATGGCTGTTCAGGGGCTTTGCACATTAATAAATAGCTGGCTTAGGAGCACACAGAGGCTGAAAATATGAGATGAATGTGCATGCAGGGATAGTAAGAGTATCAGGCAGAGCCAGAATCCCAGCTATGTACTAAGCAGTAGAGGCAGTGGTGTCCAAAGGTAGGTAAGAGACATGCAGGGATGCTACTTCTTTCTGACCCTTTCTGGCCCCAGAAATTATCAGCCCCAAATGTTTGCTACTGCCAGGTCCTCAGGAGATACATAATTTCTGGTAACAGTTGAATCTGTGATTACTCAATCCAGCAATCAAGATTTCAAATTCTTTCCCTACCCCGGTGTAATTTCTTTCTGCATCTATCACCTGCCTATTACATAAAAGACCCTCCAGAGTGAATCTTTAGTCATTTGACTGAGTTGATGGAATGAAAGCATTGTGCGGATGACAACTTACACCCTTCAGACTGCAAACCAATTGTGTTGCTGTCATGCACGTCTGCAGATGTCATCTGTCACTCCTGCTGCCATGCTTCTCCCCCAGTGCCAGCTCACTTAGCCAGGCTGGGTGCTTTGCTCACTGCCTGCCTCTGTGGGGAGTGTGCCCCCTCATCAGTGGAAGGACAAATCCTTCCAGGGGCAGAGATAGGGAAGTCCTGAGTGTGGGGAAGGACAGAACTGACATCTTGCTGGTTTTACCACTTTCTTACAGGGCTGACTTTCTCTTGTGCCTTCTCTAGGGGCTACCAAAGACATGGGGAAGATGCTGGGTGGGGATGAGGAGAAAGACCCAGATGCTGCCAAGAAAGAAGAGGAACGACAGGAAGCTCTGAGGCAACAAGAGGAAGAGAGGAAAGCCAAATATGCCAAGATGGAGGCTGAAAGAGAAGTTATGCGTCAAGGGATACGAGACAAGGTAGGGAGCCAGATTTTAGCACATTTCACAACTCCTAATGCTCAGTGGAGAAATACTGTTTTCAGCTGGTTTGTGACCAGTTCTCTGAGAACCTGGATAGAATCAGATAATTACTTTGCCACAGTGAATTTCCTAATCATGTCCCCCTTGAGTTCCATCCCTGTTTAAACACACCTCCCAGACTGAAAAACCATGCAAAGTTCAAATAGAGAGTGAAAATGAGCAAGGAAAAATGTCTGTTTTTCTCATAAACTGCTAAATGCTTAGTTTATTTTTAACATTAGAGGCTTCTCTGTTAGAGGCTATGTGGGTGCTTTCCAAGCTTGCATTTGTGATTTTGTGAGAAGGGTCATAATTCAGTTTATTTCTGAGCCAGTCCAAGTATCTTCTGTATTGCTTCCAAGGCTTTCTTTGTGTTGACAGGTGAAATGGGACAAATCTACTCTACTTTTCATATTTAGGCTTCCACTACTTGCGTGGGATTAATCTGAAAGAAAGTGAGTTTCATTTATCTGAGGGACTTAATTATTGGAAAGCACTCTCTTCTGCTTAAGCTGATTCTTATAATGAATTCTTATTTGGCATGAGGAAGAAACAAATAAATGTGAGGATTCATAATGAGATTGAAAATAAATGTACATAACAATCCCTTACTAGAGAAATGAGCTTAACTTAAGGTAGTTGAAATAATTGTTACTGTACATTAGCTTTTAGGGGTTGGTGTGTGGAGGGCGACAGCAGTTTTGCTGCCTCACCTTAAAGATCAGGTCAGAATTGTCTCTTTTGAATGACTTAGTTTTATATGAAGAGGTCCTTGAGCTCAGAAAACTTGGAAAGAGGTTTGTGAATGGTTGGTGAAGCAGCCTGTGCTTTGACTTACACCACATGCCAAAAAAACCCAGAAAATACCTATAGGTAGAGTAAGGGAGTCCTGCTCAGTATAAGAGATGTTTCCTGTGCAGTGACTACCTCTGTGCAGGCTACAGTACCCTAAGAGCATGTGTAGGAAAAGCTTCGATGTCTAATCACAGAGCTGATTATGTCTGCACTGGGCCAAACTTCTGATCCAATCCTTATGATCAGTAGAGAAGCACAGCTAAGGATGAATTGTTCTAGTGGCATAGTGCATCTTGTAAAGAGCTACCAAGAATTATTCTGCAAATAAAGAAATCTGGGATTATGCCTCTCCGAATAGAAAGTACTTATGATGATTTGTTTACGTGTGACAGTGCCAGAGAAATATATTAATATGATCATATAGAAGAGGGTATTAGCCACAAGACAGACAGATTCTGAACCCCTACCTGGCTAAAATTGTTGGTTCTATAGTGTATTCAGTGAATATATATCTAGATAGTGTAATATATTAATATAAGCATAATGACGTATGCAATATATGCTTGATATATGTGTATAAGTGGGATTGTGTCTAAGCAATGACATAGGTCTGCATTAGAAATGAGAGGAAAAAAAAGTAATGAATTTCACAATTGCAGGCAGGTGGGCTGATGCTGTGTTTTCACTGGTTACTGTTTGTTCTGCTAGACCACTACAGACATGGTTGCATTTTTCTTGTTCTTGGGCAAAATGTTGTAAAAGCATTTAAGAAATCTGCAATATCCTCTGTTACAAATTCAAGGTGATCTAGGCTGGAATTCACACTTCCACGACTAGGATGCATGCAATCTGAGCTTGATGATACATCCAGCCAATATAGATTTCACTGGGATACTTTCAGCTATCTAGATTTGCTGAGTCAGGATGAGTACCACATGGCAAAGTCTCTTGGAAATGCATTGACTTCTGAGTGATATGGCAAAGGGTTGACTCTGCAGAGAGAGTAAACAGGAATACTTGGAAGAATGTTGTTTGACCTCAGTCAAAGCTCTGGATTGCAACTTTTCTAATGGAGTGGTGGGTTACCTTTGAGATAAGCAACAGAAGACCTGATTTGGGAATAGTTTATTCCCAAAATAAAACACCCAGTTTATCAAAATACAGGAGTTCAGTTCCATGTGATTTACTTTCTTCTGGGAATAATACCAAGTAGCATCATTTGAAAGATGAAGCCATCTTCTACAGAATCAAAAAACGTAGATAAAGCTGTAGAGAGGAGCTATATTTTTTTTTATTTTTAAGTCTGAGAGTTCTGTGAAGGAGAGAGATTACTTTGTCCTGACAAAGAGATGCATCTAGTGATATACGAGATTGTATCTCTAAGTATTGTGAATTGGCAGCTGGAAATGTGAAACAAATGTTGAAAAAAAAGAAAAAAGGGCTGGATTATTTTTCTCCATTATTTAGTTATTTAGAAATAGTCTTAATTTCTTCAATAACTCCAGTGAAATTAGAAATATAGAGAAGGAGAAAACTCTGTGGAGGTATTTATNAATACAGGAGTTCAGTTCCATGTGATTTCCTTTCTTCTGGGAATAATTCCAAGTAGCATCATTTGAAAGATGAAGCCATCTTCTACAGAATCAAAAAACGTAGATAAAGCTGTAGAGAGGAGCTATATTTTTTTTTATTTTTAAGTCTGAGAGTTCTGTGAAGGAGAGAGATTACTTTGTCCTGACAAAGAGATGCATCTAGTGATATACGAGATTGTATCTCTAAGTATTGTGAATTGGCAGCTGGAAATGTGAAACAAATGTTGAAAAAAAAGAAAAAAGGGCTGGATTATTTTTCTCCATTATTTAGTTATTTAGAAATAGTCTTAATTTCTTCAATAACTCCAGTGAAATTAGAAATATAGAGAAGGAGAAAACTCTGTGGAGGTATTTATAAGATAGGTAGATGTGGCACTTAGGTACATGGTATAGTGTGGACTTGGCAGTATTGTTTATGACTGGACTCAATAAATTTACAGGTCTTTTCCTACTTAAACAATTCTGTGATTCTGTGAAACAGAGATTTTATCTCTTATGTACACATACAGAACTTGTTATTAGCAAGTATGAATTCAATCCAAGAAGTTTTAAGAATTAACAGATCTCCCAAGTAATATTTGCTATTTCTCATGTAAGAGTGAGAAACGAGCACATGAGCTGAGTGAGTGAGTGAGTAAGAACAGAATATTTATGCATAATACAAGTTTGAAAGTGCATGGCCTGAGTCATGAATCTGCAATCCCTTAGTGCAGTTTCAGGATGTCAGGGAAACAAGACAAGGAATCACAGATTCATCAGTTAAAGAACTATGTGAGGCCTACAGCCTATCCTAGGCTCAGCATGTTTGTTGTTTTGAAGTTTTCACCTTGGCTTATGCACAAATGTGATGAATACACTCTCTTGTTTTGGGCTTCAGGAAATGTGGGAACTATGGCAGACCTTGAAAGGAATGATGACAGGTACCACTGATATGTACCAGCATGTGCTAAATTCATTTGTCAAACCCTCTTAAACTGTCTGTTAAACTGAGATATATATGCCCTCAATCCAGCATGGAAAGGCACAGAAATTACTTGGGAAAAGAGTAAAACTAATTATACCGCAATCAACTATTATTTTTAATAAAAAACTATGCAGTATTTTCTACTGTAAATTAATTTTCAAGGATGACATTTGCACATGACGTTTTTAAATAACTGGGCCACCAGTTGTCTTCCAGTCTGGGATCTGATACTGAAAATGGATTGAAATAATATAAGGAGCATAGCAGGGGTATACTCCAGCTTCTTTCTACCCCGAAGCAGGAGGAACGCATGCAGCTTACTTTCTGATCTGATCTGGACTTGATCTCAACAGTATTGCCTTGCAGATCTTCTGAGCCGTACCAGAGCTGTCTCTGGGGAGAGGTGCCACATCTGACAAATACAGGCAAGACTGCTGAAATGCCTTCAGTGCCACTGTGCCTGCTGAGTCAGTGTCTCTTGCCAGGTCACTGGTGATGAGGCTGTGGATTACTTCCCCTGTTACCTTGCTAACACCAGGTACTACCAGCTTGCCATCCTAGAACAGCCATTGTGTGTCCAGTGTCTTGCGTGGAATACTGACTTCTATAAACAGACTACCTTGTTTGTTTTACATATCTTCATACCTCAGTAGTGAAAGGCAATTACTTTCTTCCTCTAAAGATCCATAATTACTTATTTACATAATTCATTATTTCCACTACAAGAGTAGAATCTAGACTTGAGGGAGCACTTAGTACATGCTCTGTACTTAATACTGTACATGTTTTGACTGCTAAGACAATGGACTGTAGTTTGAGACAATGCCTGCAGTTTGGAGTCCTGCAAATACTACGCATGCTTTAGAGGATCAGCATTGGTGAGCCCATGCTGAAAAGCAGTAAGAACTCAAGGCTATTCTCGCAATCATGGATTTCAACCAAAACTGATGCAAGCATGGGCCTCTGTCCAAAAGGCTTGGCTTCGAGACAGAATTTAGGTTTTAATTTAACTGTGCCTGAGATGGAGCATGAGCTCCTTCAGTAGCTATTGTATACTTAGGTCTTGGAGTTCCCCAGCTTGTCTTTGACTAGTCTTATGTGCCACAGGTAATAAAGCAGAAATTTAGTTGTATAAATAAGTATTTCTGCCCTCCACCTTGAGCATGAAATCTGCATGAGAAGTATGGAAAGATGGCAAATGAAAACCTCAAATGCCTAAAGAATTAAGATTGTCTCCACAATTGTAATTGACCCCATTGGGTGCTGTGTAAAGACTCTGGCACAGTGCTTAATTGCATTGTGAAATGTTTATGCTTCTAGGAACCTTAGCTCTCCCACTGCATAAGATGAGGTCAACTGTTTTCTTAATAAGCAGATGTTCAGTATTTAATCTCTGTCACATCTTACAATGTGTCTTCTCCAGCTCATTTATGATGTGGTATACATTCTGATGGCAATATAATTAATTTCTTCATTTGAGGGTTTAATTCTTTGTTGCTATGATTATGTTTTCACTAACATTGTTGATGAGTTCATCCCAAGCATGGTTTCTTCAGAGGTTTACCTAGGGGGTTGGACAAAGAGTTTAGCTGAGTACTTCTGCTGGCAAAGTATAAAAGCAAAAGGTGGTTATATGTGATTAAAGCTTTGGTGACAGAAGAATGTTGACATCTTGTTGCACCGGTGGACCTCTATGGCATGGTAATAAATCCTTGAGACTTCCTTGTCCCTTTACTGCAATACGGAAATATGTTTTGATGATTGCTTCTGCAGGCAGCCTATCACACAGCAGGAGAATGTGCTGTCCTTGTTCTGTTTAAGTGTGAGTCCTTCTATCTCCAAATGTGTGTGATTAATTCTTCCCATTTTTCTTACTGGGCCACTAAATGCTCATGGTAGTTAGGCAGAAAGATTCTCTAGAGTTTTAGAATTGTTCATGTCCCCGGAAAACCATGAAAACTATTCAATTGTTTGTAGATATTTAAGACATATAATTTCCAGGTTTTCCATGATTTAAGTTAGGTAGTATTGTAATTTACTTATAGAAAAGACAGAACATTTGGGTTGCTGGCAATGGGAAAAGTCCTAAATTAGGGCCTTTGATCTCTCCAGTGGGAAAGTGCTCTTATAACATTGTGGGGTTTTTATCTACTTGTCTGTCTGTCTACCTATCTATTTTAAATCTGATTGCTGAACTCTCTTTTGGTGCTAAATCACTCAGACAAAATGACTATCAGAATTTATAGCTGCAAACTAGATTCTTATGTGAGATAATCAACATGGAACATCATATAACTACTTCTAATATTTCATTTGCATATTTCTATATGTGTTTGGTATATAGCTGTGAAAATTCTGTTTTAGGGCAGAAAAATACTAGAATGTGAATTGGTTCTTTTCTCCATCAATATCAGACCTTTGAAGCTATGACTCATTCTCAGAATTGCAAAATTAACTTCGGCAAAACTTTATTGCTGTAAACCAGCTTCACAGTGTTAGCTAAACTCTGTTGTTAGTAGGTATATGTGGTTTCATTCTTGACTAACTTCTGATGCAGATATTGCCAAGAGCTTTAAAAATTCCTTTGAAAAGAAATGAAATCTTTCTGCCTGAAAAAGCAGTTTTGAAGCTGTATTTTTCTTTGTGAAGAATAAATAGTATATTTTTCATTGGACATTATTGAGAATTGATAGAAGTGCAGAAATTGTGTTCTTTGCATGTCAGAATTTCAGTGTATGGGTCTTAAAATAGTTTGACATTTCAGAGATGTATAAATATTGCACAGATGGAGAGGTATCATTAACTTGACTTTTCCCTTGCTTTCACAGTGGCTTTTTGTAATTCAGGTTAAAAACCCAAAGAATATCATTGCTTTGTTTAGTTCACTGAAGATACTCTTTGTACTGTAGACCAAAGAGTGTTCAAAACTGGGTCACAGGCCCTCTAACTACAACAACTGGCTGTTGCAATCCCAAAGTGATGCTTTGCAAGGCAAGGATTTTATTGTACCTTCCAAGAAGTCAGCTCTGGAATGGGTGAGAACAGTCATAATGACAGTAAAAGACAACACTGAGAAGATCTGCACTCTTTACGACAATTAAATTATGGGCTATTCTGGGTGACGAAGCCTACAAGTGCAATGTCTTGTGGTACTTACTGTGTTCTGGACACATTTGATTCCTTGGTTTCTGAGTACCATGGAAACTGGCAGAAACCCAAACAGGGTCAGAAGTAAGAAAGGACATTTGCAGAGTAATAAAGAACATTATAACTCCACAGAACATTTTCATATTGCTATTTGGAGGCATCCAAGTGGATAAAGTGATTTGACCTGGACTAGATTTCCAACCTCCTTCCAGAACTTGTCCCTCAATCGGTTTTATGCAAGCATGTCCTAAATGGCCTCTGCTGCCTCTGAGCCAGATACTGAGTTTCTGTACAGGTTTTCTCTAAAGCTTAGAGCACAGATCTTTAGCATCAAACCTGTTTCTGGATTACAATCCTTTGCAATTTTATTAGTTCACCCATTTCTTTTCTCTAATGCTTCCAACCACTGGAATTTCCAACCAGGTCTCATTTTCTGCTTTGTATCTTCCAAAAAGTCCCCTTCTAAATTATCTGTGTATGCCTTAGTCTCTCTTGAAAGCTGAGAGAGGAAACAGTGCCTTCTCAGATGTGCTTTTCAGGACTGAACAGGGATTGATGTAATTGCAAAGAAACTCCAAGTCCATTATTAAACATAGTCATCTTTGTGATTTTTGGAAATCTGTTCCTACCTAACCCCTGTTTGTCTTTATATTGTCTTGGATGTCCCAAGATAGGAGACATGTCTTGGTCTTTGTGACTCCAGCTGTCTATATATATAGAATCCACCAGGTGGTCTGAGTGAAAGTGTGTGTACTAGGTCTTATATCTTGGTATTAAACTAACAGAGCTTCCCTGATAGGAAAAGCTTCACAGATTCCTTCCTGTGCTGTACCTTGAAGGCATTTTTAAAATTCAAGAAAGGAAGGCACCATTAGCAAACCACTGGAGCTTGAAAACAAACTGACATTTTTTTCATCTGCTTCTGTCATAGTTGGAGGTTCCATTATGTAGCAGAACTCAGTAGGTTCAGTTTCCAGTGGCTTATTCCCCTACTAATACCTTTTGGGGCTCATTAGTCAGCTTCTTTGTGCAGCTCTGCCTTGCTCTAACTTCATTACTATGCTTCACACTAATCCAAATCTGTACTGGTAGATGTCACTTTGAATACTTGGTTACAAGATCCCACTGTGTGATGCTTGTGGAGTTACTGAAATGTCTCTTGAAATGTAGACTTTTTGTTATGCACTGACCAGGATGTCTCGTAGAGTCAGTCAGCTGAAATCCTCATTTCTGCCTCACTGAGGTGGCTGGCAAAACCTTTGCATGTTGCTGGCACAACCTTTGCACGTTGCTGGCACAACCTTTGCACATTTCTGGCATGGTGCTGAGCAGATTCACCCTCTTAAGACTTGCTGCAAAATAAATGCAAGGATATGACATATAGGAATTAGTGGTAGAATTCAGCTAGGAAGGATATTGGAATGATGTCTCAAGCCTTCCTGACTGTGACTTATGAAACTTAAAGCATTTGTTTCACCTACTTGGGAAGACAAGAAATACAGACCTCCAACAAATGGCCTTTTGCAAGTTATCTTCCAGTATCACTGCAACTGAGCACCCGTGTCTGAAACAGCCAGACGTTACTACTGTGCTGGAGGTGCTGTTCTGGCACCTCACCAGTCAATATACACTTCCGATCCTCATATCAGAGTGTCCCATTACCAGAAGATCTGTTTCCAAACTAATATCCAGCTACTTTAATAGATAAATTCTTGTCTTTTTGTTGTTAGGAACTCTTCACTACAGACCTGTTAACATCTACAGTAGGCTGTCCAGGGGCTGCCAAAGGGACATTGGGTCCCTGAAGTTCATGGATACCTTTGGATCAAATTAAGGTGAAACAACACTAGATGATTGACTTAAAATAAGAGACATTTATTAACACAGACAGGGTCTTAGGAATAAGATTGGCTTGGTAAGTCTATATTTATAGTGAGAAAGAGAAAGAAATTATAAATGAAAAGGGAGAAAGAGAGAGAGAGAACAATAATGCCATCACCCCAGATTCCAGTGTTTTCCAGTATTTTCTCATGCCTTCTAAGATCCCAAGATAGCAGGCACAACATGTACTGGACTCCTTGGGGAAGCACTTTTTATGCCCCTATTCCCTGCCCCCTGAGTCAGTCAACCACATAAGGGAGGGATACACCTCTACATGGGATCATAGGAGAGCGATAAGTCTCTATATGGGATGTTGCAACTAGCATGTACTCTATAATCTTCATTTGCATATGTGTGGGTGTCACCTGTTATATACAAGGCTTGCTGTGGCTCCTTCCAGTTCCCTCCCCCAGACACATCCTGCTTATCATGATTCAATGGTGTCTGCCTAATTCACTGCTGTGCAGCAACAATGTTTGATATATGCACATTAACAGTGTCTCACGCTTGTATCCATGTGATCTGCTTCTTATGACTGTCCAATGGCAGAAAATGATTGTGTTTTTCTTTTTAAACTCTTTCTGTCACATTATACTAGTCATAAAAAAACACAAATAAAATTAGTAACATCAACATAATTTGTGCCAACCATTTGCTGTCCTTTCCCTGCAATAACCCACTTTGTGGCTCCAGTCACTCAGGTGTCACAGTATGTAAATAGATCTGGAGACATGTAGTGAGTGGAGCCTCAGATTGGTACTTGTTATAAAGAGATAATGAATAGGTTGTGTTTCTTCATCATGCTCCAAACTTTTGCATATAATGCTACTTATCAGGATTGAAACACCTTGTCAAATTTGGTTGCATTATCCCAAATAACCTTTCAAATTTCAGTGTGTAAGATGCTCCCCTCATCATCTTTTATAACTGCTGGTACTGTAGGTTGTTTCCACAGATGAGCTGGATACAGCTGAAAGCTAAAGAAACATTATTTTAGGCTATATTGAGTACATCCACAGTCAAACAGTGGTCTCTCTCATTAGTTCTTTCTCACTGAGGCAACATATCAGGTGAGGGGATTGAGGCATGGACTCCTGTCTGACAGAAGACCCATTATTAGACATGTCTTCTTTATATATGATAATTAGTAAAGCATGCACTGAGGTTTTTTTACAATGATTGTTTTTTGTTACTTGTCCACAGGCCTAAACTATACATATAATTAGCTAAAATTAACTGTTCACATGCCATGACATGTTCTGTTTTTTGATCTCATTCCACTTTTTCATCCTATTTTTCCATTTCTCAGATTTGTCTTTTGTGTTCCTCCTTGTTACTTTGTTTTACATCTTCTCATAGCCGAAGCCCTTTAAAGACAGCGTCCATTTGTTTGTGTCCTTCAGCCTGTAAGAATTTCTATATTTCTTTGTATCCTTCAGCCTGTAAGAATTCCTCCACAATCAGGTATGACTTTTGGTTGGTTCCCAATGCTAACAGAGAAGACCATAATAGGTGTTCCAGTTCATTTAAATCAGTTGTTGTTGTGCTTGCTTTATTTGCCTGTACTTCAGCATCCATATCATTTAGGACTCCCAGTCCTGTCCCTGTAATACCAGTCATACCTCTCCTGATTAATTTTGGAGAGGAGATAGTTTTCTGTGTAGCCACATCAGCCATTACACATAGGATGTATCTAAGAATGGTATGCAAGTCAATTTGTTGTTGACCTATGTTTCTGACTACATATTGTCCAATTTAAAAGAATCAAGTGTTGCTTGGGACCTTTATTTCAAATTGTCCCTAGAATTTTTTGTCTTTACCATGTGTTATTCTGAACAGGTCATTTGGGTTGGATTTGACAGCATTAATTTTAAATCTGAATGTTAGTCCTAGAGTTTAGTGGTGCCAAAGGCATATCTCATAAACTGATTTAACCAAAGTGAAATTACGCCAACAACTGCATTTTTTGGTGGCACAGTTTGGTAGCTTTTCTCTTAGGTTTCTTATACTATCAGATACTGTAATTTTAGAAGCCTTGTTGTATGTAGACCTGCTGATTACTCTGAATCCTACATGGATAGTTTTTTCTGTCAAAAGGGGAACTTATTCCTTTTCATCCCAGTCTCATTCAAATTCTGAATATATTTCAGTTCCGTATAACAGTAGCTAGATTTAGCTTTGCATTGCTGGAATACCTTCCCATACTTCCTGTATATTTGATATGGACTTGAGATCAAGGATATTTCATGCCAAAATTCTGACCAGAGCTGACTAAAATTATGAATATACAACATGAGAATACACCCTTCATCTGCACCATTTTACCCTAGTAAAATACAATAAATAAGTCTAACCAAATCAATGATAGAAGCAATAACCCACTCCAACATTAACAACATAATTCCTACAATAATTTTCTAATAAACTTGTAAAAGACGACACAGAGGAAGGACTTTTTCTTGAGAGACCTCCAAAACCTAATTTTTAAATGTTTATTTAATTTAATGCTATATAGTATATATGTTATATATTAATAATATAATTTAATTAGTATTAATTTTTATTTAGCATTACTGCTTGTGGTTTACAGGTGGAGAAGTTGAGTGACTTGCCCAAAATCATGTAGTGGTTGAGTAGGGAATTGATTTCCTGAGATGAAGGCCTAAATATAGCCTGATCTTTGTGTAAATCAGGTTTCTTCTCCTCCCAAATGCCTGGTCACCATCTTGGACAGCAATCCATGACAGAAGTTTAGGGCTTACAAATGAAAAACATCCAGACTGACATTCCCACTATTGCTGCTCTCTAGAAGTGGTTGCTATTCCCAAACCTTTCCACTTTGAATTTCTTTAGCAAGCAGAGCCAAGACAACAGAGAATAAATCCCAGAGAATAAACAGAGAATAAATCTTGGCTAAATCCCAACAAGGATGTGATTGCATCTGTCTGTGTCAGAGGGCAGAACAGCTTGCTTACTGCTCTGTTGCTTTAGCAAATAAAATATTTTTTCCTCAGTGGAAAAACTGCTTAGTCAGATTGGTATAAAATTTGACTAAGTAGCTAGAGTATCTCCAAGTTTTTATCCAACACATCCTCCTCAAATCTTTAGATTCATCTCATCTTTAAAGGTAAACAGTACTGTCTTGTAAGCTTTAAAATGCAGACAATGGCATGAGAGTAATTTGATCTGTTCTTTTGCCTGTAATAAGTGCAGCTACACCATTTTTTCATCAAATAACCTTCCCCCCCAGCTTACAAATTAGATGCAAGGAGGGGAAGGGCTTGTTGTTTCCTTTTTATGTAATGCTAACACAAGGACTGTGAAGGTCACCAAACAGGATTTAAAAGCCTGTTCCCTATAGTGGCATTTTGTTATCTGAGCCTTGAATAATCAGATAACTCATCAGGACTTAATGAGACCAGTGTAGTCTCACCAGCTTGAGAATGCAGCCTGATGCCTTCATGGCTGAGCTTAAGTATGTATCATTCTTTTCTGTTAAAAGTCATCAGAGCCAGGATCAGCCTCTGAAATGCTGATGCTTTCTTAGAGCAAGAAGTGACTTTGTGCTGGCCTCAACACGAAGCACTGCATCTGTTCTGACATTTCTTTCAGTTTCATCAGCCAGGGACTTGACTGTCAGGGAGAATCAATCACCCCACATAACTGAAAGAAGAAGGGCTGAAAAAAGGCCAGATTTGAATTTGCACATGGCACAGAGGGATAAATTTTGATCATGCTTTGTTTGTGGCAGTTCTATAGCCTTTGCCAGTTTTGTGTCTTTTTTCCCCATGGATGCTTGTTGCTTCTGGGAAAGGAGGGTTTGTGTGCTGCATTCCTAGTGAGTACCACTTTGTATGGTCTTCCTGAGGGTTTGAAACAGGTCTCAGAAATTTTCTTCCCTTCCTCACTGGCCAAATTTGAGGCAGTCATGAACCTCAAATTGAACTAATGAGAGCTAATTAATCTTACTGGACTTCAGTGCAGGGTCTCTTTTGGAGCTCCAGGCCAGGATGTCACCAAAACTGTGAAAGAAACTTCTTAACACCAAACGGGGTCTTAAGAAGCAGACTTTCTTTAATACAGTACTGGATACATGGGGGAATTGATCCACATAGCATGTATTCTGATGGTTATGAGTAGCATTATATGCTGAACATATACACATATTTTACATTTATTGTAAAAAATATGCATGTTAATCACATTTTCCAATACTAATTATAATAGGTGTCCTCCCCCTTGCACATGCTCCTCACAGTCCCTTATTGAATCTGCAGCCTCATACCCTATTTAGTTTGCATATGCCTCCTTTGAAGTTCCCATATAAGGTTGGAAACCAGGGTTACGTTGACCTCTCATCTATTTTGGCTCTTGAAGTGTTGGCCAGATGCTTGTTTTCTGCAGTCTTCAATGTCTTTTCCTTTTCTTCTGTTCTTTAGATATCACATAAAGAGAGGACTTAGTTGTTCCCTAGTTCCCATGATTAGATTAGATATTAAGATAAGATGGAAGAGCTGGAAGC
>WAAB01003388.1:407170-492177 GCA_013389865.1 Piaya cayana | reverse complement strand
ACACTGTTTCTGATACAAGCCAGGATGCCATTGGCCTTCTTGGCCACCTGGTCACACTGCTGGCTCATGTTCAGTCCCTGCCAACCAACACCCCCAGGTCCCTCTCCTCCAGGCAGATTTTTAGCCAGACCTCTCCTAGTCTGTAGCTCTGCATAGGGTTGTTGTGCCCCAAGTGCAGGACCCGGCATTTGGCCTTGTTAAACCTCATGCCATTGGACTCAGCGCAGCGGTCCAGCCTGTTCACATCACTTTGCAGAGCCTCCCTACCCTCCAGCAGATCCACATTTCCACCCAGCTTAGTGTCATCTGCAAACTTGCTGAGATCACATCAGTAGAGGGTGTCTCTAGAGCACAGGGGAGATAATCTTAAGATCTAACATAATATTTTTTATATTTGGCATAGTAATTCTTCTCAGGATCTAGCATAATAATGTAAGATGATTAGGAGTTCAGGATTTTGCCATTCAGTTTTTTATCCTTCTTTTTTTACAGTCATACCCCTTCGGTACACTCTTCAGCTGTGTAATTTTATTTGTAATTTCTAGCTTTCTGCACTGTCTGTAGATTTATTTTCACGATAGTATCTAGTTTATGTTACTCTATTCAAACTAGGTCACCTTGACTGAGGGTGGCGGCATTGCCTCGAGCACCCAGACATGATTAGCAATTCATAAGTAGCGTAAGTGTAAGCTGTGGCTGAACCCTGGCTGTACTCAGTGTTCAGTCTTTTAGCACCTTAAATCAAGCTCCTTCACTGGGTTGATCCAACTGCAGGAATTGCATTCAGGGCAGTGCTTCAGCTCATGTGTTGCACTCCTGTGTGCCTGAGGAGCCATGGGCACTTGAACTAAAGCTGAGTGCCGAGTGCCTCCTTGCGCACAGAACCCGAGCATGACTGCTAGGGTCTTTCTGTACTGCAGTCTGTACAATGAACGCAGTGTATGTACTGTTTGAAAAAAGAGAGGCAGTCAAGGCAAGTCGTATCATATTTCTGTGCAGGCGTGCGGAGTTTGCCTTAACAACTGTTATGTCAATATAGAACTATTGGACTACTGTGCACACAGTTGAAGTCGTTACCTTGTAAGAAATGCTGGTGTTAGCTTTAGCTGAATGAGGACCTGAATGTCCAAGTCAAAGAGTATTTATAACCAATACGTGATTTCTTTAACATTCATACCCCCAAATTCTTATCAGTCAAAGAAATCTTACCTTTGGATTCTTTGGTTTGGTATAAAGGATAAAGAGGGTGTGGTGGGCATTAAGAGTATTTAGCTACAAATTTTACATGTAAGATTCACAGTGCCCAGCTTTTCCTGTCTGAGTCAGGGACTGGAATGGCATTAGGGGCTTGGGTTTTGGGGTTTTTTTCCACATAAAAGAAAAATAAAACCAAACCCCTTTGTCAGGTCATCAAAAAACCTCAGCAGTGTTAAGTTCCCTTACTGCTAGGTTTTTTGTCTACCTGTAAGAAAACTGTCCCTAGGTACCAAGCAATTTATAGCATAGTCTGAAACTAGGTGTTAGTTAATATGTAATTGCATTCCCTTTGTTGGGCTTGGCAGTGGTGGAATTTCCCGGTTGAGCGGTAGGCCAGTGAATCACTGGTACAGCCTCCACCGTCCTTGGCAAAAGCCTAGGTTTTTGGAGCAAAGTTGAGACAAAATCATTGGTTGATCTTTAGTGGTTACAGTTTAATGTGTAGCTGCTCTGTATGTAAGTGCACTTGCTAGAAGTGCTCAAAGCTATCTGCATGATTTCAAAAAGGACAAGATAGAGTTGTGCCTGGAGAGTGAGATGACATTGCTGGAGCAAAGTCTACCAACATTCTACTTGTGCTGTGCTTGATATCTTTGTCAGGAAAATGTTATTGGAATGCAGTGATTTTTTAATGTTTTTTTCACTGTAAATGTAGAAATGGGAAGGACTGTTGGAAGGAAGCTTTCATGTGGGAAAACATCTTAGTAATTCATAAATAGCATAAAGTGTAAGCTGTAGTAAACCCCTTACTCTTCTAGTAGAAGAGGAAAGAAAAAAAACTTTACTAGAGGATTTGCTTTTTGCTTCCTCTGAGGAAGAATCCAAGCTTTAAGAGAAAAAAAAAAAAGCATATTTTTTCCATAGTGTACATTACAATGTATCCAGCAAGAAGAATGAGTAACAAACTGAAAAACAAAAAAAAGAGCAAGGTAAGTGTTGAAATGATGAAGTGATTTGTAGTAATTTAGTTGAGAAGTTCCATGTATTTGGAGAGGAATAGCTGACAAGTGTAGATAGCTTGTGGGATGGAACAGGGAATAAACCTGTATTGAGTATGAGGAAGATGGAAAACATTAATAGGGACATTTTAAAGTGAGAAATAAAAGTTTAAGATTATTAGAAGTGTTTATAACATTATGGTTTATTTAAAAACCAAACTATTGCACAGCCATGAAAGATAACATATTTGGGGGGATGGAGGGCAAGTGCAGGACATTGTGCTTAGCCTTGTTAACTGCATGGGTTTCCTTCCATCACTTTATTTCTATATGTAAACTATTTGTTGTATTGGGTACTACTTTTAGTAAAAAGAAGGTTATATTGAGTCCAAAGGAAGATTTGTGGAATAGAACTTTTCTCTGAGGAATGTAGTTGTATCAGCAGCATGTTACTTGTGTGTTATCCAACACTAGGAAGAGGGCAATGCATGTGCAAAAGCTTGGAAGGGTATCCTGTAAAAATAGGGTCTCCAGGTTCTATCAGCAAGCTCCTGCTTCACCTTCCAGTTTTGCTTTTCTTCCTTGCCGCCTGCTTATTGTATTTGTATAGGTGTCGTGTCGGCACTGGGCTCACATTTCATTTGAGAAATACGAGAACACAATCCTGTTTCTCTAATCTGCTTTCTTGATTTCAAAGCAAATGCCCAGGAAGCATGTCTTGTTCCTGTTCCATAGAAATGGTGTACTTAGCTTCCCACTCTGTTTTTCCATCTGTAAGGCAGATTCAATCAGTGCTTATTTTCTGGCAGATCCCCAACACGAAACTTGGTGTACTGACACACAAACTTTGCCTTTTGCAGTTTTAAGAGATTATTGTATGCTTGTGTTTAGCTTTGTATTTTAACTAATGTGCAAGTGCCTTTTGGTTAAGCGATCTTAAACCTGTCTGTCTTAGCATGGAATAAGAGCTAGCAATAGCAATATGTCCTGTAACTTCGCCTTTTACTCTAAAAGACCATCTGCAGTGAAAACTTTTCACAATTAGGCTGGAAGGAATGCAATTCATGTAATACCGCCACTGGGAAGATGGGAAGTAGGTTGTAATTTATTATTCTTAAATTAAATTTCCTGGTGACAGAGTAGGGAGGAGTTAAGAAATAGTTGCCAGTAGAAGTTATTTCCATGTCAACTCTTCTGTCAAAGGGCTAGCAATTAAAATGAACATTAACACTGTAGCCTGTTGGAGAGGCCTCATTTCACTGTTTTCTGTTACTCTGTATGCCTTTGCTTTCCATGGGGTGCATCCTTAGGCCATCCTCTAGGAAGGCTTTTACTTTTGCGCCTGTGTAGAATCTAGGGCTCCGCCAGTCAGGTGTCAGTCGCAGGGTGGGAGCCCAAACCGGTTACCTTCCTTCTGTCATGAATTCTTCTATGGACTTGCTCTAAAAATGTGTCAGTGTTAACTGGTAAAGGGACCTCGATTTATAGACATCATGACCACGGGTACCCCAGAACCATTTTAAGTGACTTTTTAATTGTATCTTACAGTGAGAGGAGCTCATTGACTGCAAGGTAGCCCATCACATCTGGTAGCAATTGCAATGCATGATTGCAATTACCTGGTAGCAATTGCATGCATGATTTAACTGTGGATTGCTCTGTTATTTGGCAGAGAGCATGTTGTTAAATTTACTCTGTGTATTTAACCTGCTTTTTTTGGTATGCGGCATTGAAATGCATTGTTAATTCTTTTTTTCATTGTGTTAGCTTCTTCCTGAGATACAATCAATGTTTGGGAGGGGGGCTGAATGCTGATTTATTTTTTTCCCCCCCCCAAGTTTTCTGTGATAGTCTCTTGAAGTTTCAAAAACTTAAGGAAGATTAAATTCAATGAATATAGTAAATGAACAAGCTAGAGTGATTAGAATTCAGGCTGAATAATGAAATATAATGCAGAATACTGGATAGTTTGGTATACTGAAAGAACTTTGTGTGGTTGATGTGCAGTATGCTTTGTATGTTTAAGAAGGGCTCTTCATGTTGTATTCATCTGCATTTTCTCCACCTGTGTTACATGGCTGTAAATACCATCTTGGCTTACTGCATGTTGACTTTCCGTATAGACCTGCCTTTAAGCTCTTTGCCTGCCTTCTGTGCAGCTGGCTGGAGGGTGTGCCCACATCATATGTGGGGAAAAAAAGCTACACAGAAGTGGTTTCCTTTTTTTCCTTTTGACCTAAACTAGTAGAAAACACATGTGACACTTGTCACTGAGCTGACAGGTGTGCCAGGCTACATTAGGGTCAATGAGTTACAGGTACTTATTAGAGTCAATGAGTTGCAGGTACTTATCACCTCTCACTGTAAGGTACAGTTCAAGGGTCACTGAGTTAATGTGACTACTCAACTTTCAGTCTTTGAATTAGCAAGTCTAAATCTGATTTTCAGAATGGATGCATCCTGCAGAGTACTGAGCAGGTTGTCCAAAGCCCAGTAAGAAATCTAAGCCTGGTTGTAACTCTGTACAGGAAGTGCGTTGAGAACTTTCATTTCAATGTTGGTTTAAGACAACAGAAGTGTGGGCTGTTACTGAAGACAATGGTTCACGTTGTACATGGCTGCACAGCGTGTTGCAGTGAGGGCAGCAGTAGCTGAAGGCTAGAAGAGAGCATTTACATCTCTGGTAGTGAATCTGTAAATCTAAACCTGCTGTAGAACTGCAGCTGAAGACAGTGTAACCTTTGGAAGTTCAGCACTCTGCTCCTTTTCTGGATCCAGTCCCCAGTTTGTACTGAGTTCTATGAACTGATACGCAGCTCTTACAAAGAAAGGATGAGGGACCAGGGAGCTGATAAGGTATGTGTGCTCAGTAAAGAGTGGTTGTTTTACTCGTGTACGTAAGTTTCAGGACTTTGTAGTTCCTGCTCTGTGAAGCAACTGTTTGTAAAGCACAGCATAGAACTTCCTACCGTTGTTCTCTGCAAGCCTGTCTTGCTGACTGCTGACAGGACAACTTTTGACAGATATCCTTATTTCAGCACTGGGCACTTAGAAGTCCATTTGTGTGAATTTCAGAAATTCTGAAACTGATTTAGTGACTTGTGATAAGGAAATGTTTCCTGCAACTGACACCTTTTTGAGACATTCCCTTTTCTATCATGCCTACTATTGAAAGCAAGACTGTTCAGGATAAGATTGTGGTATGTACTCCTTATGGCTTTGCCGATGGCTTTATTAAACTGTTGTGCTTTTTGATATGTTTTCACACTGAATGCTTTGATATTTGCTTATAAACCAGGTAATAGTGATTTACTTTTAAAATTATATTTTAAAATCCTTAGTAAATAGCTGGTTGTATTTCAGCAAGTAATTTATGTGAATGTGATTTTCTGTAATTATAACCTGGTTTGAAGTCCAAGGAGTTGATCTCTGAGAATTTTGGACATCTGTAAAACCCTTTGTCACTTTCACAGGTCCACAGGATGCAGGAATTTGGGTCCAAGTTCAGGAGAGATATATGTTCCCATTATCTATATTTTGTTCAGAAGCATTTTGAACTCTGGAAACCAAGAAGCTTAAAAACTTATTTATCTGAAGATGTGCTTTCATGAAGTCTAGTGTTGTTCATCGTAATGTTGTATTGCTTTTTGTGCTTCCAGATTATCAGATCTCAGTACTAAAAGACAAGGTAGATAGAAAAGGTGGAAGAAATGGTTTGTGCAGTTTGGCCTACCTAAATGTGTGTTTTGCAGTGTCAATTTTCTCCAGTAGCATAGGCAGACTTTCTCATGAAGTTCAGTTCTTTATTTTCTCAGTGGATTTTGTAGGTTTTTTCCTTTCCCTTTTTCTCTCCCTGTCTCCTCTGTGTTCCTTGTATTTCTCCACAAAGCATGAACTCTGACCTTGCATGTCCTCTCTTCATCCGTTCATTGGACCTGTTCTTCTGTTTCTCCTTCTTGTTCTCAGCTATAGCAAAACTGTTCTTCAAAGATGTTTCTCTGACTGATCACCATTTTGGTTTTGATGGAGCATAATTCCACAGTTAATGTCCTCCAGATATTAACTTATTATTAAGTTGAAATTCCACGAGAACCTGTGGGAAAAGTTAGCAAATCGTGAATCTTGTCTGCATTTTTCTTCTCCTTCATGCTTTATATTTCTATCTGATTTATATCATCCAGTGCAGTTGCATCTTTATTCTTCAGCAAGATAAATGAAATCATAGTTCTTACAAAAGTATCTTCTGTTAAGACTCCATAAAGGAATCCTTGTGTATTTCTTCCTCGGTTTCTTTTGCATCCTGCAATCTTTTTCTTCTTCTTTTTTTGAATATGCTTTTACAAACATTTTTAGAATTTTATAGAATTGTATTATGTAGGATGCAGGTATGTACTTTGTATCAATTCGGCTGTTGGCAATTTCTGTTTGTTTGCAGGTTACTGCAATATCTCTTTAAGTATCCCTGCTGTATAGATATTAATTTGACTTTGTATATTGGACTGTAGAAAATCTGTTAATGCTTAGAGACAAGATAAATGCAAATCAGAAATATGTCAATAGCACAGCTCTCCAGATCTCTGAAAAAAAGCAATGAAAATTGTTATGGAACACATCTTGAGCTAGAGAAATGCAGTCAGCAAGAAACAGATTCAGTTTCAGCTACAAATATTTAGAGGTATCAACACATCCTTCAGCAGGATTAACTATCCTTCGATAGTTAATGAGTCAAAACGTGTGTACCTGTTGGTATAAAACATGTGTAGCTTTGGCAAATGCATCCCATAAGTATTGCTTATACCACTTCTAGACTTCTAAACTCCAGAACTGCATTCATTGTCTTGACTTGTTTCTGGTTTACTGTTACTTAAAAAGTATTAGCTTTTAATTACGGATTTAATTTTACATTGACGTTAAAAATACTGCTCTGTTTTTGAATATTGATAGTAAAAGCAGTAGTAGTTAATTTTTTATAGGAAGCATTAATTTCTGTGTGCATGGAAATTCGTAATATGAAAAAGAGCAGAAAATTCTAGAATATTCTGAATAGAGTGGTGTATTTTTTAATTTTCTTGTAATATGTTATGCTTGCAAAATGAGTATTGCTTTCTCTATTGCTCCCCTGCACCACTGATGATCTAGTTGGTGACAAAGGGCAAAGAAAACCATGTCAGCTTAGTAGACGCTTGTGGTAGAGATAAGGATGATACAGCTTTACTGTTGTAAGGTTTGTGGTAGTTGCTGCAGTATGAGAAGATAGGTGCAGTCACTTGTTCATCTGTATTCAACTAATTTTTTGTGAGCAGGATAATCAGCAGCACAGGTTTAATGTCCTTTGCACCTCCTCCATCCCGCTTCTTACTATCCATCTCTGCTTTCCCACAACTCTTCCTTTGGCATCAGGCATACCTCTCATTTTCATTCAAAGCAATGCAATCCTCCCCCTGATTTGTGCTGGCAGTGTCATCTGGCAAGGCAGAGGCTGCAACTTGAAAAACTGGAGAGGTAGAAGCATGAGAAGATGTCTTCATTCTGGGGACAGCTCAATGCAGCAGGGGTACTGGGCATTCTGCAGTCCTACAGTGTGGGCCTTCCCCTACGTAAAGAAATTCACAATTGATTTAACTTGGGAGATTTCTTCTGTGAAACCAGTTACTAGAAAGATAATTATCAGTTAATAGTCCTTATTTTACTTTATTATTATTACAGATAAGAAATATTCATTTCATTTCTCTATTAATTATCACTTCTCCTAATATTGTGACATGCTTCCCAGTTGTAATTATGTATTTGAAAAACATTCTTAAAATGTTAGTGTCATTTTTCTTCTAAAATACCAGATTAGTTTTGTTGTTCTCCTTTGGCTGAGCCCCTTCGATAACTTGTTTTAATACGCTTATACCCAAGGGAAACATCTATGTGCAATACTACCTTTTAATCCTGGGTGGGTTGGTTTGTTTGTTTTTCTGTTTCAGGAAGGAGAAAGTCAAGAAATGTCTACCAATTTAAAATACCTTTCCTTGGGCATCCTGGTTTTTCAGACCACAAGTTTGGTCTTGACCATGCGTTATTCTCGGACACTGAAAGAAGAAGGACCTCGTTACTTATCTTCTACTGCAGTAGTTATTGCTGAACTTCTGAAGATTTTGGCCTGTGTTCTGTTGGTCTACAAAGACAGCAGTATGTGTCAAATCTTGCACCAAGTAATTTTCCTAACCAATATGCTCTGTTGTAGTGGCAACTACAAAGCAGCCATGTGAGTACAGGCATCCAACAAAGCATTTCCCTTCTCGTGTAAGAGAAAGACACTCATCATACCTCGCCCCTCAACACATGATGCAGGATATTGTATATTTGTTGAAAACAGTTGTCTCTAAATGATTTCTGCCAACAACTTGAAGCTTGTGTTTGCTCAGGCATTTTAAAAAATTCATACATAGACATAGGAAAAAATGAAAAACTTTAAGTGTGTCCAAAGAATGATTGATAACTTAAAAGCCTGTAATAAACAACAGATGCAGAAAGAAGGACTCAGTTCTGTAACTACAGGAAGAAGCAGTTTTAAACTCAAGAAAAGGATTTTCAGATTTACTTTAGTTCTTATTTTGTACATGTTATACTGAATTTTTCTGTTTCCCTGACATATGTATTCGATCTTCAGCAGCTTGAAAATGTCATTGTACATACATAAATACGTGTGAAGCTTATGAAAGGCAAACATACATAGTATTTTGAGATCTTGATAGCACTGATAGCTATAAAAAGGGGGCAGCAATCTTTAAGAACAGAACATTTCTAGCAGTCTCTTCCCCCGTCTCTCCTTTTAGTGAATATCTGTTTCTTTTATTTTTTTCTTTGGATAGAGTGCAATTTACGGACTCTGAACAGAGTGCTACATGATGAAATCCTTAATAAACCCATGGAAACTCTTAAACTTGCTATTCCTTCAGGAATTTATACTCTCCAGAATAACTTGCTGTATGTAGCACTGTCAAACCTAGATGCAGCCACATACCAGGTATTGTGCATTTGGATTTCTCTGTAAGTTTCAAAAAAAAAGTATGAATTATGCAGTGGTAACTGTTTCTGTGTTCTTCTAGGTTACATATCAACTGAAAATTCTTACCACAGCATTGTTTTCTGTGTCCATGTTAAGCAAGAAGTTGGGCGTATACCAATGGCTTTCATTAGTGATATTAATGACAGGAGTGGCATTTGTGCAGGTAAATATTAAGAGGTGCCTTTTGTTTATTTAATGTGTTTACTGAAGGAACACAGATTTCTATACTGATGATACAGCTGCCTGATTCTGCCAGCTGCACATGAGCACCGAAGTGTGGTCAAGACCTAGAAATCGCAACTGGCCAGGGCTAGAGAGCACCAGACGAGGTTAAAAGGCAGAAGATAACACCTCTTTTGTGTCCCAGTGCTCTGCTGTAGAATGTGACAGGTCTTCTGGAGCAACTTGCAAATAGCAGGAATAGCAGTATTTATTAGCACACTTCTTCAGACCTTAGGGATTCACAAACCTATGCCAGCACAGTCCTGCTGCTCACCTTAGGGTACAGTTTCAGCATAACAATTTTACTTGAACTTTTTCAAGAGGCAAACTTTGCCTCTGTTCTAAATAGTAAACCGGTACAGAAGCTTGTAGTTTTCAGAGGGCAGGATCATGGGATAAGACCATTTTAAGAATTTTTAGCAGATTTAGCGTATTCCAGAAATTTTTATTTAAAAAGTAAGGATTTGGAAAATAATTGGAGGATTAGATTTTATAGATTTTCAAATTTAATAATTAAAACTGAAAACAAACTGTTCAGATTGTAATTAACAGACTCTTCAGTGTGTTTTTGTCTGTGGCATTGCATTTTATTCTGCTAGCATTAGGTGTATTGCGGGATTTAGCTTCATAAATTTCAGCTTGTTTTAGTTATCTGCTTAATCACTGAAGCAGCACACATGCAAATTACAGTTCATCCTGTCTTAAAGACAACAGATCTAAATCTGCTTCTGTTTGTAAGATAACTAACTGTCAGGTGGCAAAAGTTGGTGGCAGTGGATGACCATGATAAGTCATGCTGGTATTCAGGAGCAGTTCTGGCTTATAAAACATAAATCCTGGACCTGTTTAAACTGATGAGTATTGTCACAGTTCAGGCACAATTTCACTCCTCACAACTATGTAGAAAGAAAAGTTATGACTTTGCCGTCCTTTGAAAGTATTTATGCTGCAAAGTACAAAGCTTTACAAGCATGTGATTGTCTGCGTTTAGAAACTGTTACTGTGGCTAGAAAACAAATGTACATTTTATAATAAATCATGACTTGAGTATATCAGTGAATTTTGTATAACTGTTTTTACATCCAGTGGCCTTCAGACTCTCAAGCAACAGCTGCTAAGGAGCATTCAGCAGGATCTCAGTTTGTAGGACTGATCGCAGTTCTCATAGCGTGCTTTTCCAGTGGATTTGCTGGGGTTTATTTTGAGAAAATTTTAAAGGAAACCAAGCAGTCTGTGTGGATCAGAAACATCCAGCTTGGTAAGTTTAATTTTAGTTATCTTTAGTTATGATGCCTTCTGAAGGGCTAAGATATATGTGAAAAATACATAAAGACAAAAGATATCACCAATATTTTAGTATTCTGCATAAAAGTACTTTTAATACAAGAGTATAAACTATGCTAGACAGAATTCTAGCAGTTACTTTCTGACCTCAACCTAGTCCTTGACTTGACTTGCTTATAGAATGTGAGTTTGCACAGAATCCTCTGACTGAATTTTTATTTAAGATTTTCTAAAGAAGCTTATCTTATGCAGGATTCTGTGTACCCTTTGTGTTTAAAAATCATTTTTCCACTAATTCATTAAGACCTGATAAATACAGACAGTATTCCTTTTGCCTTTTTTACCTTGCCTTTTTTTTTTTAGAGATAATACAGGAACATTAAAACCAAGTATTAAACATTAAAAGAAAAAAAACTGAAAATGAATACTTTGAGGTGTTGAAGAATAAACATACTCTTGTGCCTGGGTAGGCAGTTGTTATAGGTTGGAACTGTTAATACAAAACCTGCTTTGTTTGTGAATAAAGTCGAGATAATGAATTTTTATTACCTCAATCCAAAGTTCAGTTTTAGTTGTCGGTATAATCACTGGAGAGAGGCTTGTGCAAAAGACAGTTCATCTTGCTTCTTTTAATGCCCTTACGTGCTGTGCACCAGTCAGTATGAAAATACCTTCTCTTTTCAGAGTAGTTCTAGGTCTTTTAGACCCTAGGTATTAATTGCAATAGAGTCAGTCCTTTTTCCTGAATGAATTTCCCCTCACCTCAAAGCAATTATGTCCAGTTTATAGGGTTGAAAGTACAACATCAACAATATTATTTTGTTCTTGTTCTGCAGTGGGCACAAAACTTACTGTAGGGGTTGCCTTCCTTTCTCTGATGGAATCCCTCTGGTCTCCACCTGTAGGCAATATTTTTTTTGTTGTATATTTGAATAAATGTTTTCAGCGCAATTTGACCTTTCCAGCTCCTTAAGACTGACTCTATAAATTCCAAAGCACTGTACAGTTAAGTTGTGAAGATGATTCAGTGCATCAGAGCTGTGTGCTGAGTCTGGTAGACTGTAATGAAGTACCAGAGAAATAGGAGATGCTATGTGGGTTTTTTTAAATTAAATAGTTGGTCAAAAACTTGTATAATCAAAAATGTCTGAATACAAGCAATGCTTTTCCTTTTACTGTTGCTGTGTTTTAATTATAAATGGTTTCAGTTAAAAACACAGAACTGCATTTTGATTGTATTTTAGTATTTTCACGTGTCCTTAATGTTTTGAAGCTTGAGGACAGAAAAGGGGATCAAAACTTCGACTACACAATTTCAATAAAAACTAACAGATAGTATATAAAAAATAAGTTTTCTTGAACAGGGTGTAGGGGATATATCAGGAAAGGTTATATTAAGGAATTTTGAAAGCAGAGAAGGGTAGGTAACTGGAGCATAGTCCAGGATTTAAGGTAAGATTCTCTTACCAAGGAAAATTGATTATTACTCTCAATTTCCATGCTAAAAGCACTTTTGTGAAAAATCACTGCAAGTATCCAAAACAATTTCCAGTTAAACAGTGATAATTGTTGAATAATCACTCATCATTTCTGAAACACTTCAGTTTTCTGCAGTGCCCAGAAGTATGTATGCAAACAGATGAGTGCGCTGCCTTTATAGTTGGCCTGGCCATATATTGAATGTTCCAGTAACTGCTCTGTCAAAACAATGAGATCAGAACAGACTGCATCTAGAGACAAACAGTTCAAGCTAATGAATAACTAGGACTGTGATACATGAAGACTTAAGCATCCGTGATAACAGTGAAAATTTAAATGCTTGACACTTTTGTTCTTTTATTTTATTGTCAGTGAGCTTAGTTTGCTTCAATCCAAGATGTAGTAAGATATGTTTACTAGTAAGGTTGTTTTCAGTTCAAAAATGAAATTACTTTTGTACTATTTCATAGAGGGTTTGTTGATAGAGCTTTTAGAAAATTTTTAAAACAAAAAATCACAATAGAAAAAAATACATTAGTCTATCCTTTCTGCAAATGCAAGGTAGTCGTCTGCTTAAGGCATTGTATCGTGCTATAGCAAGTCAGTCATAAGCAAGAGCTTTGAAAGGGGTTTTCTTAGAATGCAAACAACAAAAGCCTTACTTTCAACCTGGGTTTCATTTTCATATTCATAGAGAATTTTTATAACTCAAGAAATAAAATTGAAAATTTATTTGAATAATTGTTTTAAAATTCAGTTTTTAGTTTTTTGTATCATGTTAGTAATATATGAATAGCTAGCTTTATTTATTTTAGCAGATCGATTGGAAAATAGGATTAATTGTTTTAGTCTGAATGAAACCTGCATTTTAAATTACATCTACAAAAGGGATTATTTCTTGTCAAGCAGAAGCCTTTATTTTGTTCAAAGCAATGCCACCCTTTTTAAGACACAAAGAAATGTGATGAAAATAAAGGTCAGCTTTTCACAGAAAAGGAATGGGAAAAGATGTTCCCCCTTTCCTGCTCAGGACTAGAGACTACATCAGTCAGAGGATGTGCTTGCATTACTTCCATGCCTGAGGGGATCAGGTAAAGCTTCCCATCAGATAGAAGAACACAGTACTTGCCCATTTATAAACTTAATCTCATCTCAATTTTTTTCTTTTGACATTAAGTCTCTACCAATAAATATTCTCTGTGTTTGAGACTGGTTCAGAAGAATCTCACTTCCAAAATACTTATCTGAATGGCAAACTGCTAAATCCTGCTCTTGCAACTTAGTGACAATCTCCTCCACTGAAAGTTTTCCCTGTTTGTATCTTTAGGTTATAGTGTGACTTTAGTCATGACTAGTTTAAAGAAAACAGAAATTGTATTTAAGTGAATTTTGCTATATATCATAAATAAAATTCAGTAGGAAATAATGGAAGGTAAATATCAAAGAATGTTCTAATGGAAATGCTCAAAACTCATCATAAGTGTGGAAAATGGCATTTAAAAGAGTATTTATGTCTAAACACTGATTGCATTTGAACATGATGGTATTGCAGGTACCTGTCCTGAATTCAAATCATATATATGTGAGCAGTCCTTGAGGACAAGGAACTTGTTTGCATGTTTTTCACCTGTAGCTTTTAAATCCATCTTGTACTTTCAGGATTTTTTGGTAGCATATTTGGACTGATGGGTGTATACATTTATGATGGAGAACAGCTGTCAAAGAATGGATTTTTTCAAGGATACAATAAACTTACGTGGATAGTTGTTGTTCTGCAGGTAGGAGACTTTGTATCTTGTGTCTGTGCAGGCCTGGAATTTACTCTTCTATGAATGACTGGGGAAACCAATGGGTGTCATTTGAGCTACTGAGAATTCTAGGATCAAAAGTCTCTAAATAAAAACCTGGAAAATATCCAGCAAGTATATGACTAAGTATTGTGCAACATAAAAGAGTGTAAGCATTATTTCTTTTGCAGTGTTTGAAAAAGAAATATATATGTGCCCTTTCTCCCATGGCTAAAAATGTATGATACAAGCATTTCCACTAATTTAGTGGTGGTAATACAATCAGAACAGACTGCATGAGCAACAATTTCTTTAATGGGGAAAGAACAACTCCAATATTTAATCTTCAGTATTGCGTATCCATAGCACAAAATAAATATAATGTTCCTAAACACAGACTTACTTTTCATAAAGTAAGCATGTGTGGATGCTCTCAGTGGAGTTAGCAGGTTGCAAATCCAAACCCCCATATTTTTCAGGCACTCGGAGGGCTGGTGATTGCTGCTGTTATAAAATATGCAGACAACATTTTAAAGGGATTTGCAACTTCTCTCTCCATTATACTGTCAACACTGATCTCCTATTTTTGGCTGCAAGATTTTGTCCCTACAAGGTAAGAATGATTTACCATGCATGCTGGAAAACAAAAATAGTTGAGAACTTAATGCTTACAGATATAATTGAAAAAATAAATCTAAAAACCAGTGCAAGCCACATTTCTGGAGTGTTTGATACAGCTTGCCCAGGACAGCTTGGTTTCATAAAATACTATAACTAATGCTTTGGTTTTGAGTACAGATGGCAAGGGTAGATTTTGAGTAGGATGCAGCCCCACAGATCAGGGCTCGCTGAACCCCAGATCCTGGCCTTCGGTGCTCCCCACTGGGCTCGGTGAGTTGGGCCAAGCCGTTCTGCCTGCTGCTGCCCCAGTGGGGACCTTCCAGCCCTCGCTCTGCATCCCTTGTGGCTGCACAGCCGTGGTAGTGATGATTGAGTTTCCAGTCGCAAATCAGTCTCTAAAAAAAGATAGCTGCAAACTTAGGCTCGTGGAAGTTACTCTGCAGCAAGTGGTTGCCCATGGACACCCAGAAGCCCAAAAGGAGAGCTTTCCACTAAAGATGGTACAGTATCTGTTATCAAGAACACCCAACCAAGGAGCGAGAAAAATGCTTGCTCTGCATCCCTGAGCCCAGAGCGCTGTGTCCCAGTGCTCTGTGAATCTGATTCGAGAAGCCCTATGCGCTGCAGGCTTGTTACATGGTCAGATTCTGGAGTGGTACTTGTCTTGGCAGTGCAAGAAATACTTGAAAATCAGATATATTAATAGGATTTTGCTTATAATGGACCTGTGCTCCTCCTATATATTACACTTAGGTGTAGTGGAAAGTTATTTTTAATAATATTTACAACTTTTGTATTTTATGCAAAGGAACAGCTTTTTATCTAACAGTAGCATTTGCAATATTACTAGGAGTTTACTTAAGCATTCAAAAAGAAGTAGAACAATTATTTAGGATTAAAAAGTGGAAGGCGTTCAACTTCAACTATACCTGGCCTCTGCTTGTCCTGTTAAACCACTTTCTACATTCATTTTAAGAATTTCTGCGTACTGGAGTGGAAAATTAATAAGTAACTTATCAGCTTCTGCAAACAGGGTGAAAAGGGAAACAGTGGTAATAATTAAATGAGATGTAGCCAACTGGTAGCATGTAGGACTTGAAGCCATCTCATTTAATAAAACTTGATTAACTTGAGTTAATAAAACTCAATCTTTAATACCTTGCCTATACCAACTGAATTAATTTGACCTGAAACCAACTAATTGTTTCTCTCATTTCAACACACATTATTGATTGGCATAATAGATGTAAAGTACTTAAGTGCTTGAATGTGTTGCAATGGATTGTGTCCAGAAATGGGTAACTCTATTCTCGGAAGGATTATCATGTCACACACCACAGTTTTTTTAGTGTTTTATTCAGAAGATCAGATTGTCAGCATTGTCATGCCTTTATGCCAAGGTTCTTTTCTAAAATGTGTTCGGATTGTCTGTTGGCTTTGGATATTTTGTTTCAGACTTGTAGTTATCAAAATAACTTGAAAGGCCCCTATGTCACAATACAAAAAGATGGCTTTATTGTCATTTCCTTACATAAATCTTTATGTATCTGCCAAAAATTAGATTATACTGACTTGCAAACTGGTTCTTGGGCAGCAGTAATTTGTTTTAACATAAGCTTTGGTCTTCAAAGCAAATGCAACTACAGCAGCTAATGTATGTAAGATATTATAAAAAGCTGGGTAACCACGGTAGTTGCACTTCTTTAGCTTTTGCTTCTTTGCTTGCATTTTCCACAGATTTAGGGAAAAGAGAGAAAGAAGAAGAAAAAAAAGAATTGGTCATATTACTTTTGACAGTTGTTCCATGAAACTAATTTTAATTTTCAGAATGTCAATATAATAATACATTACTTTGTGGATGTAAGTTTCTTATTTCAACTTCTTCCTGCATCTTTCTATAATGAATATACGCAAGTTATTTTGTTCTTTATAAATTGGACAAATACAATTTATCTTTATGTGTTCACACAGGAAAAATGTCCTTTCTTTTGATTGTATTGCATAAGTAAAAGTGCATCAATTAAAACAAGCTAACAGTTTTTCATCTCTATTCTACTCAGTGTCTTTTTCTTCGGAGCTGTCCTTGTAATAGCAGCTACTTTCCTATACGGTTATGATCCCAAGCCTGCAGGAAATCCCATTAAGGCATAGCAAGACTTCCTCGTCAGCTCGCTTCTCAAGATCATGCGCTGGGGGCCTTGCTAATAATGGCATGTGGAAAGTGTTATCATGCACTGCAAGGGAAGGATTGCTACCCTGAATCTATTGAAGAAATGCTTACGAGTGGTTTTGAACAGCCAGAGGGGTGGAAGGTGGATGATGACTCTGTCTGTAACTGATGGGGGAAAAAAAAATGGCAGGGGGATGCCCAGTGCAGCTTGCTAATAAAAACTTGACAGGAACAAAAAGTTTCCAAGAAACTGCAATTAGGAATGTTTACAGCTTTGACTGGGATTACATCAATATAATTTATTGTACTGACTGCTGCAGAAATGTCCTATGCACTCTTCGAAAGAGCACATGACAACATCGTCAGATTGTATGGTTTTGCAATTTGACTATATTTAATCTTAGTAGATATGTTTTTAACTGATTGTCTATTTACATGAAATCAGCTAAATATACATCATAATGTGATGGTTCTAATTAGGTATTTCTTATTAAAACTGTGAAGATTGAAGTATGATTGAAAGACACTTTCACGATATCAACTATTTTTATATTTTAGAAGGCTGATTTAATAACAAGTCTGTTATTAAATTATAATATTATAATGCTCTTGCTTATATAAAACTATTGTAAGAATGTTAACATTCTCACCTAAGTACTCAAAGGGAGAAATTTAGAGTGAAAGCTGGAAATCTGTGCTGATACTTCAGCCTTCATCAGGATAGCCTGTAGTGGTCCAGTAGATGTAATAACTCTGAACGCCGGCTGGAGGTTACTGCATTAACCTGGTACTAAGAGTAGGGTTATGATGGAGTGCTTGCTCAAATGTGTTGTTCATTGTTCTTATTTTTATTGATTATAAATCAACTTGTTGATAGAAACTTTAAAGTCGTTTTTATGCTTTAAATATCCTCGGGGGATTTTTTTTTAACCACGATTCAAAAAAAAAAAGCCTGTAATAAACATTTTAAATGCATTATTGTTGTCTGTAACAGCTCCATCTGGAGCTATAATGGTATATCATCTGTATACTGTACTGTACTTTATTACAGAGGTGTTTTTTTAAACAAATGTTGTTTACTTATGAACTCTCCAAGGCTTTTTGAGTACATTTCTATGTAATGGCTTCATTAGAGATTTTTTATTATTATTATTTTTATTTTATTCTGGGAGTCCTTGAGCCAACGGACCAAAATGGTTCTCTGCAGCTATTCAGTCTAGTAGTGAAATTATTTTAATGGGAAGCTTAGTAAAAAAAGTAATTAATTGTGCAATAGGTAGATGTAAATGCGTGCTCTTCTTCTACTTTAAACCAAAAAAATCTTCACAAAGAAACTGAGATGCAGTTAAAGCTTAGATCAATCACGCTGTTGCAAACACTTCACTTGTTGAAGTGTACATATATAGCCAGAAACACAAAAATAAAAAGCCAAAACTAATAAAGAAAAAACCTGTTTAAAAATTACTCGTTTTCAGGAGACCTCTGGCCCCTTCTTATCCATGTTACACACATAAAGGTGTGCATTTATACAAAAACGTATCATGTAGAATCACAAGTGGTAACAATGCACCATTTCCTTCCCCTTCCTGTGCTGTTTCTTGCTTCTGTCTTGTGCTAGTGAACGCAATGCAGAGAGAAGTGTTTTAAAATGTTTACCAAGTACTTCATCCTTTTCCCCACATTGTAGTGGTGGATTGACAAGGAGATTGTGAAGTATTGTAAATGGGAAAGGAAAAATAGTGTTTTCCTTCTGTTAGCAATGACACAGAGTAACAACTTTTTGTTTGCTTATCATGTTAAATCAAGGCATAGAAGAAATTTCGGAGTTATAACAAGGGCTTCCTAAGCTTTGTGAACTGTAAATCTATCCCAGCATGCCATAATTGCAGGAGCTCTGCTGCTTGCTAGTCAAAGCTATCTTGCTATACCCTAAATTGGCATTCTATGTTAATATTAAACCTTTTACCTTGCAACATTGAGTGTTCTAAGTCTTTGAAAAATTACATTTAGTCATTTCATCACCAAAATACAACATAAGGTAAGGTGCACTTACAGAGCAGAGGCTCCCAGCAGCACATAGGGTAGCACAGGAAGTGCTCAACTCTGAAATGAACAGAAAAGCGTTAGCAGTAAGCTGAACTGGAGTTTGACCTGTATGATAATACCTTTAATTTAATGAGTTGCAGTGGTGGAAATGTGCAGGTGGTGTAAGTTGGTACTTCCTTGAGGAATTTCTCCAAAATACATAAGCAGCAGGTGGGGAATAGATCAAAGGCGGTTGTACAGGAAAGGACCAAATCAGCCAAACAGTGGCCACGCTGCTGAGTTCTGTTGCACAAACCCTGGTTTAATGCTTCAGGTGCGCCTGTCAGTATGTGGCATTGGTTTAAAGAAACAAAGGAATATGTGCTCTTTGTTTTTGCATAAGGTGTCCTGCAGCTTTGGAAAACAATGTATCTGCTGTGCTAAGGAACAGAACTGCCTATAGATCAGCAACTCTTCCATACTTTCCATTGACACTTCCATTCAATTTGCCAGCAGAGGGATAAGTCTTTTCATAGACTTGGAAATAGGAGTTTGCGTTTTGAGCTGTCTCAAACCTGACTCCAGTCTGAAGCCCTCGGGGTTAAAAAGCGTTACTGTAGCCAGAGGGAAGACAGCATGTGTTTCCTGAGAACAGAAGGCGTTTTAGGGCAGTTTACTGATTTCTATAACCTCTGCAGGCTGAGAGCATGTGTGCATTTTCTCACGGACATACTTTTGTATCTAGATTTTAAAATGTCATAAAGGAAGAACAAACCCAAGCAGTTTTTAGTCTGTAACTCGTGAACTTGCCAAAGAAGCACAGCCAGCTCAGAGCCCTGGGAATCAGGGAGAGTGCACTTTCCATTTGCCCTCAAAGCAATCTGTAGGAGTCAAACTTTCAAAAAAATAAACCTGCCTGAGCTATTTTTCTGACTTTTAGACAATGGATTTGTTAGTTTAGTTGTATATTTAAGAGACTAACCTATACTTAGCACAATTTTATTTAAATATTTATAAGGTTATAGCTAAGTATTTATTTGCAATAACTTGGATTATATGATTTTTTTAAGACTTGCATAATGGGAGTACTAGTATTTATTGAATACTTGGATATTTAGTTTTATTTCCAAATCTCTGAGATAAATGACAAATGGTCGAATAACAATAAATGTAGAACTATCTTCAAAGCAAAATAAATCAGGAGTTCAATGGTGAAAAATCACAAGTCTAATAAGTAAGATAAACTTTTCTTTAAACATTGCATTTCTGTGCTATCCACAAGTGCCCAGTCTTGTTTCTCAAAGAATTCAGATTATTTTATAGTTCTATTCAACTTCTTTATTTTAAGCAAAATATAAGAACACATACCTTTTTGTTTGCTTTAAAAATGGTTATTAAATGTAATAATTTGCTGTTCTAGACCAAGCTTATATGTGATAACATATAAGCTCAAATGGGGTTTTTACTGTAACTTTTTAGAAACTGTTGTTTCATTTTTACTTTAAAAAGCCTGGTCTTATTTTCGTAGCATATACTTGGTGTTTCTGTCTCTCATATAGACCTCTGATGGATTTTAAGAAGTATGTAATTGTTTTGTGTTCCTAACTTATTTTTATGGCTGTAATTCAAAAGACTGTAATGGATTTTGTTAAATTGTTTTAAAACTGATAAATGAAGCATTGCATTTCTTCTGGTTTTCATTGTCAGTAACTTTCATATTTTAATATATATCATGCATGTTCTGTTTTATTTAAGGATCGTTGTTTTCCAGATCAGTTGTTGTTGCTCATTTCCTCCTGCTGACATTATTTCTTGCTGGATATTGTAAATGGAGAAGGTTATTAATTGGTTTCTTCTCTGAAATCCTTACTTTGTAACAATGAGGTATTAAAAAGGGGTTTTTTTGTTTATTAGAAAGGTAATGTTTATCAATAATATGGTATTATATCATATATGCAGTAGTGTATCGTTACCTATGGTGTTTGGTTATTGTAAGAAAGTCTAAGAAGTGATTCTTTGCCTCTGTTTTCATTGTTCTGTTCATTTTTAATGCTGATTGTTTTCCACAGGAAATAATATTTTCCGTACTGAAGAGTACTTCAGTTGTCAGGTAAGCTAATTATATATTTTTAGATATCTAGAATTAAAATATTTTTACTAGAAAAAGCACAGGGTAAAGTGCAACAAAGTGGGATTAATTAGATGGTATTTTATGCTCCAGTGAAGCCAAATATCTGTTCAGTTCGATGTATAATTTTCTCTAACTATTTCCTGCTAGGTGAATTTATAATTCTTTCTAGAATTATAAACATATATATAGAACATGGCATTTTTAACTCTTGCCTTCAACTTTCCATCATCATTCTGACTGTAATTAGACATATTCATTTAATTAGCAATTAACAGCTTAGTAAAAATGGCTTATATGCTAAGCATATGTTGATATTTGCTGACATGAGTAACACTTCTTTAGGTTTTTAAAAGTTTGTCTTTATTTTCAGTATATTTTGAATTTAATTTTAAATAAATGAGCCCAACTGTAAATTATATATTTGAACTTCATAGAAAAATTTCTAAGGTAGCCTCAGAAATTTTTTATATGTTGAAATTTGCATGTGATTACACTGAATACAATTTGAATATAGTATTTACAGGCAGTTTGGAAACAGGGCATTTCTTTGTATAACACTGCTGAACCATGGAATGCATCTTACATTGCCTAATACAGTTTCTTTGTATTCCATAGTGAGGTAAAATACTGTATTTTTTCTCCTCTATGTGTAGATAATGTCACTATAGCAACGAAGTGGTTAAAATTAAGCACCAGCTTTGTTAAGGATATGATATAAAACCGTTTAACAGCTTTGTAAATGGAGAGGCTTCCTGCGTGCATAGTTTAGCAAAAGTAAAACAATGTTTTAAATAACATTCATTATTTCAGAATATAAATTTTGGCATCATTTTCCATAGACTCCAGAAGGCTCTTGTAAGATGTTTGTTCATGGTATCTTTTCACATACAGCCTAATGACTTTTGCCAGGAACTTAATTTCAACTGAGACATGACTTCTGTTAACCGCTGTATCATGACTTGTTGTGAATCGCATCCCAGCAATGTTATTGTGACCATCTGTCTCTCCACACTTCTTTCCTGAAAACTCTGATCTTGTTCAGGGCTGTGGTGCCTGAACTGGAGGTGGCAGCAAGCCGCTGGGTGTCAAGTACCCAGTTATAGTATAACATGCAGTTGTAAAACACTGTAATCCTTTGTAGAAGAGTTTCGCTGCAAGTTACCAGGTGGCACTTGGTTATTGATTAGCTTTTCCCTTGCTTTAAAGTATTTAATTTTGATAGCAGTGGACAGTCCTGTACAATATAACGTCTAGAACACAACACAATCTGTTGATTCATGTCACAGTTTAGGAGTTGAGGTTTTATGTAGATATAATATAGAGTTCACAAACACATCGCTATAGATAGTTAATGTTCTCCCGTCCTTTCCAGGGGAGAAATAAAATAAAAAACAAGGCACTGACAATTTTTCAGGCCTCTTCATTTCCGTCAGTTCCTTTTGTCAATTCTAATCTTAGTGATCACATGCAGTGTGATTTAAAGTGAAATTTTTAGGCCATTAGGTGACAGAAATTAGTTATTCATCAGCTAACCAGGGGAGCATAGCTAGTACGGACTACTGGGCTGCAGGGGACAGTGTTCTTCAAGTTTGGCCTGAAAGCAATCTGCAGTCTTGAAACCATTGTTCATCTGTGCTTTAGAATCCATGGTTCCTCTTGGGGAGTTGAGAAGTACTGTCTTGTTTTCATTCCGCTTCCAAAAAGATAGTGCTATCTTCTGCAGCTAGCAGGCAGTATTGTGCTTTTACTTTGTATAAAAAGTTGGAAGCTACCAGTGTTTGGATGTAACAGACAATTTCTGTTTCTCTACTGCAGGAGATGTTATGCTTGTCAGGAATTTTTGTCAGTTACATGATAGCAAGACGGATTATGTCGGGACCTAGGTAGGTAAGCAGAGTCTGGTATTTGAAAACATGTAGCAAGCTGAAATTCCTGACTGCAAAAACAAGTTCTAAAGTTAGGAATTCTTACTTGAATTGTCTGCTTAGCCTGCATGAGCAGACTTGGTATTTAAGATGCATTTGGGATAGTGACATCAGTAGCAGAAGTTGGTCTAATGTGAAGGTGTAAATGGAAACCCAGCTACTTAACCAGCCTAGTTACAAAACATCTTTGCTGAGATGTAGCTGTCTTAACTTTTTTACAGGAGTTCCTTACATGTCATGTACACGTCTGTGTGTGATGCTCCTACCAAAACATAACAACATTCTCTCCAAGCAGTAGACTTGGAACCGTGATGACATTTTAGGACCTCTTCCCTCTTCATATAGAAGGGATGAGAAACCCTGGAGCACACTGCAATTGTCACATGCTTGGCATAGCTTATTAGGACTTGTGACAAATGACTGATGACAGCAACGGCTGCAAAGATCCTTTTTTCCCTACGGGTGTCTGGGTGGATCCACACTTCCCGTCACAAGCTAGAACCTGCTGGCCTTTGTCATGTTGTGTGAGCAGAGCAGATCCATTGGCTTGAGTAGCACTGCACCTAATGAAATGAGAAATCCCTTAGAAGCTATGATAAGAAGGTGTTTGGTCTTACAGCTCTTAGTCTAAGCAAGTCCACACAATCAAGCAGCGAGTGATTTAGATCCCCTTGTTGAGGGAGCGGCGTCTGTCCCAAGGGAAGGAGAGCCCAGGTCTGTGCATCACTATTTGCATGGGTAGGGGCAGTGTTAATGCATGGCTGGTGTTTGGGGGAAAAGGGGGTGTTGCAGGAGATAAGGAGATAGAGATGTGCAGCAAGAGGGACAGAGGAGTGAGCGAGGAACATAGAGAAAAGCCTGGTACGTGGACATGGAAATGGAGAGCTGTGGCCGAGATCACCAAGGTGGTGCTGGGTGGGACAGGTGCTGCTCTGGTTAGTGCTGCGAGGCATCAGTGATGAATTTAAACTCTAACATGCAGAAACATAGAATAACCAGGTTGGAAAAGACTTACTGGATCATCAAGTCCAACCATTCCTATCAAATACTAAACCATGTCCCTCAGGACCTCGTCCTCCCGTGCCTTAAACACCTCCAGGGAAGGTGTTTAACCACCTCCCTGGGCAGCTTCTTCCAGTGCCTAATCACCCTTTCTGTGAAATTTTTTTTGCTAATGTCCAGCCTAAACCTCCCCTGGTGCAGCTTGAGGCTATTCCCTCTCATCCTGTGCCCTGACACTTGGGAGAAGAGGTCAGCTCCCTCCTCTCCACAACACCCTTTCTGGTAGTTACAGAGAGCAATGAGGTCTCCTCTCAGCCTCCTCCAGGCTAAACAACCCCAGCTCTCTCAGCCGTTCCTCACAGGACCTGTTCTCCAGCCCCTTCACCAGCTTTGTTGCTCTTCTCTGGACTCACTCCAGAGCCTCAACTGATACTAGTGCAGGTATTTAAAATATTTTCTCCAGGGAGAGGTTCAGCATCTCAGGAAAGCCGCCCCCCCTTCGCCTCATCCCATGGGCTGCGAGGTCGATCAGGGCCCGGATCGCCTGCCCCTCTGAAGTCCTCAAAGATGCCGCGAGCAAAATTCAACGCGAGAGAGCAGAGAGAGCGGCTCCCGGCTGGGTTTCTGGGATGGTCACGGGTACGGGGCTGCGCTTTGCCCCGGCGGCGCCTCCCCCCGCCCGGCAAGGACTGCGGAGTTTGCTACTTTTTCGCGGCCAACTGGGGGTCAGCTTAAAATCAGAGAGCGGCTCGGGTGGGACCTTAGAGACCACCCAGCTCCAACCCCAGGCACGGGAAGGGGCAGCGCCACTGGGACAAAAATCGCTCATGCAGGCCGGAGGGGAGCTGGTTTTGTCTGAATTTGCCTGTTTTTGTAGCTGCGCTCGCTCTCCCAGTCCCGGCCACTGCCCTGGGGGTAGGGGGGAGAGGCCCTGCCCGGCCACGTGACCGCGCGCGGCCAATGGGGCGATCGCGCGATGCGGGGCGGTGGCGCGCGGGCCAAGATGGCGGCGGGTGCGTGAGCGGTGGCGCGCGCGCGGGGGGGGGGAGGCGAAGCGAGGGCCCGGCCGCCGGGGAGGCTCCAGCGCCGCTGCCGCTCCCGGGGCCGGGCGACGCGAAAATGACCCAGGGCGGGAAGAAGAAGAAGCGCGCCGCGAACCGCAGCATCATGCTGGCCAAGAAGATCATCATTAAGGACGGCGGGACGGTGAGGCGGGGCGCGTTCGGGCCGGACCAGGGCCCCGCGGCCTCCTCGGGGACGGGAACGGGAGAGGCCGGGCCGCGGGGAGGGGCCGCGAGACCCTCGGGGCGGGGAAGGCCCGGAACGAGGCGCCCTGCGCGCCAAGAGCGGCCTGAGCGAGCGGGGAAGGAATCGAGAGGGCCCTGTCCGCCCAGAGAGCCCGGGTAGAGCCCTGGTAGAGCGGGGCCGCCCGCACACACACACGCAGAGGGGGCTCTGCCCGCACACACACACGCAGAGGGGGCTCTGCCCGCACACACACACGCAGAGGGGGCTCTGCCCGCACACACACACGCAGAGGGGGCTCTGCCCGCACACACACACGCAGAGGGGGCTCTGCCCGCCCGGAGGGCTCTGTCCTGAGCTGCCCCCGCCCAGGATGGACCGGCCGGCGGGACAGCCTCCCGCGTCAGAGAAGAGCGTTCTGCAGTTCCCTCACGCTGTCTTGCTTCCTTTTAATTGCGAACGTTATAAGAAAGGAAAGTGAAATGTTTTGGCTGCTGAAGCTTGGTTTTTAGTTGATGAACGGTGTTGCTTCCCGTGTATTCTTGCCTCTTTTTTTTTCACCGTGTAACGGTGTGTAGCTTTGATACGCGCTCTTCTAAACACGGTGCCATTATTTCAAATAAAGGGGCATCTTCACAGACTAAATTGGTGGTGGCCCTTGGCTTTGTCTCTGTGGAACGATAATGGAGAAGAGGGAGGTATCAAGTTGGTCTGGTGACCGACTGTATTTCTTTAGTGTGAAGCAAAACTAATTGCAGTGATGGATGTTGATGTTTTCCAGGACATGTTTTTCTGCTCTTTGTAAAGATAGAAATGCATGAGATTACCTTGTACAAATGTTTTAGAGTGGCTAATAGAAGCAGAGTAAATATTGCTACTGATGGGATGGTGGTGCCTTAGAGTATCTGTCTAGAGAAGTCATTGATTGAAATACAGGATACTTCCAAGTGTCCTTCTCTCTCAACTTTTAACTTTCCTTAGCCAGGAGAGGAGAAGAGATATAACAACTGTATTCAGTGACACTTCGGGTGCTGCATTCAGTGTTTCTTCAGTTTCAAAAGCAGGATGCCAGTTTGCATGAATTCTGTATGATGTTCTGTTTTTAAAAGTGGGGAGATGGGCTATGCGCATGAGATGAAGAGATGTAGATGGCTGTCAGATAACAAAAATAACAGCTTGTGTTAATTTTTGCCTTCAAATAAATGTTTTGGGCATTTGTTATAAAGTTATAAAATCTGGAGTAGCAGAATATTCTTTATAATGACACTAAAAACTTTGTGCTTGCATTTTTTTAAAGTTTGCCAAAATGCCAAACCCTGTACTTGCTCTCTCCTTAGTTTGTTTGGTTCTCCAGCATTCTCTGTGACATTGTGGGAAACAAGTGAATGATAAGGGCCCATATCTTCCATGTCTCTGCCTGGCACACCAGTGATTAATCAAGCATCTGAGTGTCCAGTTTCCAGCCTGAGTAGTTTATTTTGTAACTATTTGATATCAAAGAAAACTGTGTGATTCTGCCTGCAAGAACATATGGCTTTTTAAGTAGCCAGCATTACAGGCAAAAAAAGTGTACTGATGGGGAACTTCAGTCAATTTAATTTCCTGTTCCGGATATGGAAAGAGCAAAATGAGCAAGAGGGAAAGCCAGCCCTTGCCTTTGCAGTGCCTCTCCTTCCACCACAGGTTACATTGTAGGTCCCCTTGGCAAGGCTGGACCGATGGTAGTGCCAGAATTGGGATGATGCCTGATGGTATTTTTGTGGTGTTTCCTTTGTAACTGTATGATGGAAAGCAGCACGTAATGATGTGTGTGTGTACTCAAGAGTGTGTGGTCAGATTCACCAAGGATGAAAGGAGAGGCAATAACACCAGAGGTTTCTACACAGTTCTTGGGTTTGCCTTCCTTTATGAGCACTTGCCTTGTGTAAGATCATGCCTTTTTGAAGAAGTGATGAATTGGGAAGTGTGCAGCTGGGCAGTGCTGGAGAGAATCAGAGCTTAAGACTTTCCTTGGCGCCTTACCCTTCCCAGCAGAGGGAGCAGCAGCTATGAGCCTGTATCTGGTGTTCTTTGGTAACTATTCTGTTACTGTCAGCTGTGTGTCTTTAAGGGTTGCCTGGCAGGTAACACTTTTATCACTGGCATGACTGACAGTACACAGTGTTTGGTTAAAGACATTTTGTCTCTGACTAGAGAAAGGGGCATTCTTAGAGTACTGTTTTGTGCCACAGACTTTGCTAAATGTAATTACGCTCTGTTCTGGCTCTGTGGTTGCCCCAAAGGGTTGTGGTTATTCTAATGGGAATGTCTCAGTTCCAGGTTGTTCACATAGAGGCTTCATATCTCCAGATGTAAAGGCTTCCAATTTGGTTGCACCTAGGTTATTACATTAGATTACACCACCTTGGCCAGTCTGTAAAGCACAACAGGGCAGGCTTATAGAATACGTTAGGACTGAATACCCAGCGGGGTAAGAGGGTACATCAGGGCACTACTTCAGTCTGAATGCAGATAATATGTCTTTATGCACAGAAAGGTTTAACCCTAGGAATCTAAATGTCACTTCTATTTGTTTCTGCCAGTGTAATAGAAACATTTGATCAGGTTGCTTACAGCTGGGTGGCATGGCAGGGGACAACTCTCACCCGTTGTATGCCTCTAAAATTGGCAGGATTTCTGCTGCCCAGGACAGCTGCTGGCACTATTCTGGTGGTTTGGTTTGTGGCTGCCTGGAGCTGGACAAAGGCAGCAGAGACACAGATTGCTGCTGAGTTCGTGTTTGCTGTATGGGGACAGAATGGAGGTGCCTTTGACCTGTGGTGCCTGGGGGGAGACAGAGGTGGCTCATGGCTCCCGCCTCACCATCCGTGGGTCACAAGACAGTAACTTGACAGGAATCAGGTGACTGTGAGAATGAACCATATCTTCTGTACCAAACTGAGCAAAACAGTCCAGATGGTTATTTACGGTTTGTGCAGAGCTGGATTTGTTTTTAACCTGAAACTAAAATAAGGGTTGGGGGTGGAAAGGAGAAGGAATTCTGGGAAGTGAAGATAATTATAGCTACTTTCTGTATTTATAAAGACTGTTAATTTACCTCCTTAAAAGAATAAGCTGAAAAAATAGCAGAAATGTCTGAATGGAATGTCTGTATTGACTGAAGAGGACTTGGCAAAGAAAAATAGCACAGTGCTAAGGTGCTTCTGTAGCTCACCTCTACATGTTGATACGGTTACTTTTGAAAATTATAATCCTTTCTAGCAGTAGGGGTAAGTGGCCACTGTGGTTTTCTGCATGTATTTCCTACAGTTATTCAGAAAGTGCTTCTTTTTTTTTTTTCTGTTTGAAATACTGGAATCTGGAAAGAAAAGTTAGGTATGACTCACATAAACCTTGTGATGAAAGACTCCAGTATTACCTAACTGAAACTTAAAATTGCATCGTATTTGAGGTTGTAAAGCACCTCTGAATATCTCTAAGCCAACTGCCCATTCTCTTCCCCCAAGCAGGGTCAGCTGGAGCAGTTTGCTGAGAGCCGTGTCTGGTTAGATTTGGGGGATAGAGATTCTGGAGCTTCACTGGGCAGCCCATTTCCAGGGGTTGGTTTTGTTCAAAGTGTAAGCCAAATTTCCAGTATTTCATTGTGTGTCTCCAGTCCAGTCAGTGACACCTCTGAGAGCAGTCTGACTGTGTCGTATGTGCTCCCATCAGATATTTACAGGCATTGATAAGATCCCCCTGAGCCTTCTTGGGAAGCAGCTGAGGGCCAGAGCTTGTGTGTTTGGTCACTGTAAATGCTGAGTTGAGTCAGATCAGTAACGCTCTGTTAGAAACTCACCTTCACGCAAAGCCAGGAATGTAGATGTAAAGGCAGCCCATCTAAGGTTAAAGAATGCATATAAGATTTCTGATGAGTTATTCATAATGCCTTCATATGTACCATTTCCTCAATTTGCAAATGCTGAACTGCAGCACATTGTTTGGCAGGCATTTATAGAATATGTGAAATGAGCAGGTTATCCTACCTATGCTTTTTTTTCTTTCCTCCTCAAAAGCTGCTTCTGATGATGCTAAATCATGAAAGAATTTGTAGTTCCTTATTTCAAATCTTTTATCCAGATCTCTTCCTGCATTTGAAGCACACTGTAGCTGATAGGCCTGCTCTCAGTATTTGGGAAGTGATCAGTGCTGTTCCCGAGATTCCCTTCTGGCATATGTTATTTCAGTTATTCTTCCTTGATTTAGAGCTATCCCTGTTTTGTACTTAACTATGGTGCCTTCTGCTAACAGAAGTACAGCGGAGCTGTTTGGTAGACTAGGTGATTAGACTTAGAGATAGCTGAGTGTGAACACTGCTGTGTTCTGAACTATGAAAGCTTGTTTTCTATGCAGTGTTGTGTGGCCTCAAGCATTTTTCTCAAGGAAAAGGAACTAGTTCTCTAAAGAAGAGTCTGTTTCCGCTTTCAGTAGCATCTTTGCTTCCTGTATAGGCAGTATCAGTGGTTTATCTGCATACTGTTAACAGCAAAGGGTTAAAAAATGGAACTTCGCTTAGTACCAGTTAGCTTGAGTAACTGTATTGCCTTGGTTTGAGTCCTGTTTCATGCCTTAGTCCTCTGTTTAGAGTGTTTGGATGCATTTCTCGTGACTGTGACAGATATTTTAATCACTTGTTTTTTCTCTTGTTTTAGCCTCAAGGAATAGGTTCACCAAGCGTCTACCATGCTGTTATAGTGATCTTCTTGGAGTTTTTTGCTTGGGGACTCTTGACAGCACCCACTCTGGTGGTAAGTGAGATACTTCAGCTTTACTTGCTCAAGAGATGGGGCATTTGCTGCAAAGACATTGAACATCATCTGAATAGAATTAAATTGTCCACCATGGAGCTGCTCCTCTGTGCAGATGAAAAGTTTTATGTTCTTACATGGAATCAGTAATTTAAAGTTATTTCACTGTAGCACTACAATTATGCAGTGTAGCTGTTGATGCGTGTATCTGCTCACATTCAGGCTTATATGGAAATATTTTCTGACTTGAAACCAGTAAGACAGTATTAGAATTATTTTTCCTTTCAAAGTGCTACGAAAAGTTGGCACGTTACAAACGTAAGGACAGAAATACACTTGCAATCTGGTAAAATTATGCAGGTGTGTGTGTAGGTAGGGAGATCTTTGCTGACCTGGCTGTGCTTTAAACAGAAGCTTCAGAGGACAAACCCTGTCACATCGGTCAGAGCTTCCCTGTGATTAGCGAGACAGTCATACCAATGTGTTCGTACCAAATTATTTTCTAATGTAGTTGGTTGCTTTCTGTTTGGATTTAATCTTTGAGAGTGACACATCCTTACAAATTAGAAGGAGCAAAGGCTTAAAGATCTCCAAGCAAACTCTGCCTAAAATGGAGTCTTGGTGCAGTTCCATAAGCACATGTTGACCGCACAGTCCCTGGTACATAAAAGGCATGTTGGTCACTGTCTCGAATCATCTCTCACCACACAGGTTGGACTGAGAGAGGTGCCCAGTTTAACCTGCCTGTCTGGACCATGGTCACTGAATTGAGAGGTGCTTCAGGATGATGTTGTCTCTCTTCTCTGTCCTCAACCCCTATGGATGACGGGCTGGGGAACTGGGTCTGAGACCATTTCCTAGGTTGTCTGTAGTCTATTTAATTTTGGACATTGGGATTGGACGACACAAATCCTTCCCAAAGTTTTGAGAGAACTGAGGCCTCTACCAACTAAAGCTAAAATGAAAGTAAAGCTAAAATGAAAGGATCATTAGGCAATGGAACAGGCTGCCCAGGGAGGTGGTTGACTCGCCTTCCCTGGAGGTGTTTAAGGCGTGGGTGGATGAGGTTCTGAGGGACATGGTTTAGGGATTGGTGGGAATGTTTGGACTCGATGATCTGGTGGGTCTTTTTCAACCTGGTGATTCTATGATTCTAAGTACCTTCCATGTGAATTAAAAACTAAATAGATTATTTGTGGTGTGTCTCTTTTCTTGCTCTGTATTCTATGCAAATATAACACTACCATGGGTTTGCCACTGCAGGAGTTGGGTGCATCATGAGTAGTGTTTATCGTTAATACTTTGTAAATGACAGTTTTTTATCCTTCAGGTTTTGCATGAAACCTTCCCGAAACATACATTTCTAATGAATGGGCTAATTCAAGGAGTAAAGGTATGGTGACAGAAGTTAATCACAGTTTAAAGTGAATGATGGGAGGAATGTGGAAATGACTGCCAGTTGAAAAAAACAGGGGCATAAACGATTGCTGAAAAAGGAAATATGCATTTTACTTGTAGTAAGATATTACTTGGTCTCTGCCTGCTGTCTGGGTTCAGCAAATAAAAAGGTATTTGATTAATCACAAATGACACACATGGTGTTAAGATTTGAGAATTTTTCACTTGCAGCTTGTTGTTCCAATTGAGTGTTTTCAATTATTTACATTTATGTGACTTCTAGACGTATAGACCTATAAAACAGTTCATAAAACTGCTGGTGTGACTGAATCATCTGTGTTTTGAATTTTGTGTATCTCTGAGGTAATAAACCTTAAATTTTATGTAACTGGGCAAGAAGATCAGTAATGCTTGGCCATATTGCCTCTGATGCACTGCACTATAGTCATCACCTGTAGTAAAAATAGAGTGCAGCCTGCAGTCAGTGTGGGATGGTTGGCTACAGCAATTCCAACCACTTGGCTCTAACTTGCAATGTTTTGTTCCATTTAGGGCTTATTGTCATTCCTCAGTGCCCCGCTCATAGGTGCCCTCTCTGACGTGTGGGGGCGAAAGTCCTTCTTGCTGCTAACAGTGTTTTTTACCTGTGCACCAATACCACTAATGAAGATCAGCCCATGGTCAGTAAATGCTTTCACACTGGGTTTGCTGTTTCTTGTCAAGGGTGCTGTATAAATGCTTACGCTTACAGCTCTGTTGATAACTATTGTTTGTGCTCCATGGAAGGCTGAGGCTTCTGTATTAATTCAGTGCAAAGCTGGAAGAACAGAGTCAAAACTGAAGTAGCTGCTGTGAGACCCATATGCCTTGCTCAGAATTTTAAGACCCACTGGTTTTGAGCTCTGTGCTGTGGGCTCCACCCTTTGCTTTACCGCACTTGCCAAAAAGACTGGAATGCTACCCAGTAAAGAGCAGGCTTTTATTGTGGCCTTGGTACTCCAATACTAACCGACTACATAGAAATGAAAACCTTAATGTGTCAGCTGGTGCATGGAGAGACCATTTGTAACTTAAAATGTTCTGCAGTTTTATACTTCTGTTTCTCAAGTTTAAAAACCCAGCAGCTATTGCTGGCGCGCACATTGCCCAGGCAGGGCATGAGGCGGGTCTCAGCAGTGCTGGGCTGCCCACCTGCTGCATCTGGGGGTGCAGCCGTAGCACAGATTGCGCTGGTGCAGGGCAGAGCCAGCTGTTCAGGCAGCTCCGTAAGCCTTTTCAGTTTTCTCTCTGGTCACATGCATTGTTCAGGGATTCTTCATCCTTTTTCTGGGAAGTGGCTTGTTTCTGAGTATATGTTAATGTTTTAAATGACATGTGTTAATGTCTGTAGTATAAAGAGAAGGCTAATGTTGAGACCTCTCAATGACCGGGTTCTCAAAATACTGAGGTTCCTAGTTTGTTATGAGTTGTAGATGCCCAGTTGCAGTTCACCTGACACCTTGTTTCCCAGAAGTACCTCATCACAGCAGCTTTTACAGGCGTTATAAAATTACGCTGTTCATCTTTGTACTTGGTGAGCTAAGGAGGAATTGCATGACCGTATTGAGATCCATTCACATTGGCTTTATCCAAGTTTATTTTAATACATTAAAGTTGGACATGTTGAACTGTACTTGGATTGTAAATGGACTTTTAGTTTCTGTTGAGCTGGTCTCATGTTTTTGTACCGTTCTTAGGTGGTACTTCGCTGTCATCTCTGTCTCTGGAGTGTTTGCAGTGACGTTTTCTGTGGTTTTTGCCTATGTAGCAGATATAACTCAAGAACACGAGAGAAGCATGGCCTATGGTTTGGTATGTATTTCTCTGGCTCTATTCCTGCAGTGTTCCGTACTGAACACTTCAGTACATAAAACCTTCCAAAACTGTAGTTTTGTTCCTTCTCTGGCAAGTTGATTTTAGTTCAGAGTGAGGTTTTTCTGTTTAATTGTTCTTGTCCAGTCCTGTCTCTTGAATATTCTGCTTGTAACTTAAAATATGACCATGTTAAAAGCTGTCTTCCCCATGTCTGTCTGCACCATTATCATCAGTGTTAGTGATGTGATTTGAGGGGCTGGAGTTATTCCTCTGGTGTTTCTTGTGTTGGTCCCACTCTGTCATCTTTTAAAAAAATCCACGCTTTTGTTCCTGGATAATTTTGGAGCTGCCACTGTACAATATCTTGACTGTTCCTGTTCATGTCTCTAGTCACACTGCTGTGCTTCAGTTCAGAACAAATGTTTCTGAGTAACTTGTCTGCCATTAGTTCTTACAACTTGCCTCCATGTCTCCATTATCTCCTGACAACCAGCCAGATCTCGGGAGCCTTCACAGCCCTATGTGTTACAGATTAGCGGAATTATTTGTGCATTTGCATTACAGAATCCGTTACCATGTTCAGCAGTAGGAGCTGAATACTTTCTTTCTGCCTGTACGCATCAGGAGTTTAGATATGTTGAGAAAGTTCCTTCAAGTTCTAAAGTTAACTGCAACCAACTTTCTGAAGATCCACTGTACTGAACTGGACTATCCAGCAGGTTGAATTTAATACACCCTTGATACAAGTGATTTCTTTCTTACCAGGCATTGCACATTTCACCAATACAAAGATCGAATACAGCTCATCACTTCCCAGAGATACTAGCAGACTGTCAATTTCATTAAAGCTAATTAAGTCAGTATATGCAAGAGTGCCAAGTGCCTCCCATTGCTCTCCAGTTCTCAAAAAAAAAACCAAACCCCAATTCTTTTCTTGAAAAGTTGTGGCTGTCTGAAATACACAGCTGCCTGCATACAGTCACAGGGAAAATGTTACCTCAGTCAAATGTGAAGGCTTCTGAGGATGAGGACACATGGATTTGCATCAATGCACATCTCAGCTGCTGTTATTTGTTCCAGGTTTCTGCAACTTTTGCAGCGAGCTTAGTTACCAGCCCTGCAATCGGTGCCTACCTTGGTCGAGTCTATGGAGACAGCTTGGTGGTGGTCCTGGCCACAGCAATAGCCTTGTTGGACATCTGTTTTATTCTTGTGGCTGTGCCAGAGTCGCTGCCGGAGAAGATGAGGCCAGCGTCCTGGGGAGCACCCATTTCATGGGAACAGGCTGACCCTTTTGCAGTAAGTTATTTAAATGTGAAATGTTTTATTGGTAAATGCTGAGATTTTGTAACAGAAATAGGCTGAATTTACTATCTTTCAAGCTTAAAAAACAAAGCCTGTATATTTTCAAGTTTAACTTTGCATTAATGCTAATACTTTTGCCAATTGTCTTGCTAAGCAAGGCAACAGCTTCATTCATTTACATGCTTTTCTGACTATGAAGGTTAAATGTCTTATAATAATTTTTTCTTGCCGTAGTCACTGAAGAAGGTTGGCCAGGACTCGATTGTGCTGCTAATCTGTATAACAGTCTTTCTTTCCTACCTCCCAGAGGCAGGGCAATATTCCAGCTTCTTCCTATACCTCAGACAGGTAATGTAACGTTTTGACATGGCTTCAAAGAAAGTAAATTTTCAGTATTGCTTATTTAGGACAGAAGTGAATGTGTTATAAAACAGTTTCTCGTGTTTTGTATATTTTGCATTAATCTTGGAGTTCTGTATGTGTTTGGGGTTTTTTGGAGGCAACTGTTTACTTGTTTTGTATTTATACCCCTTTATTTGTTTTGTATACTTGCTTGATTTAATGAAAAAATAACCAAAACCATCCTTCTTTCTAAGTTAGGGAAGAGCATGTTTCCCCACTGGTCTGTGTGATGTTCCCATACGCTTTCTGGTTAATAATCAAATTGCCTTTTTTTAAATCTAGATAATGGGATTTTCATCTGAAAGTGTTGCAGCATTTATAGCAGTCCTTGGGATCCTCTCCATTATTGCACAGGTGAGTTAAATGATCCATAGTTCATTGGTTTGGTAACTTTGAAAGAGCAAAGCACTGTGGAGAACTTCCAGAATCATAGAATCATAGAATAGAATAGAATCATAGAATAACCAGGTTGGAAGAGACCCACCAGATCATCGAGTCCAACCGTTTCTATCGAATACTAAACCATGTCCCTCAGGACCTCGTCCTCCCGTGCCTTAAACACCTCCAGGGAAGGTGTTTAACCACCTCCCTGGGCAGCTTCTTCCAGTGCCTAATCACCCTTTCTGTGAAATTTTTTTTGCTAATGTCCAGCCTAAACCTCCCCTGGCGGAGCTTGAGGCTATTCCCTCTCATCCTGTGCCCTGACACTTGGGAGAAGAGGTCAGCTCCCTCCTCTCCACAACACCCTTTCTGGTAGTTACAGAGAGCAATGAGGTCTCCTCTCAGCCTCCTCCAGGCTAAACAACCCCAGCTCTCTCAGCCGTTCCTCACAGGACCTGTTCTCCAGCCCCTTCACCAGCTTTGTTGCTTTTCTCTGGACTCACTCCAGAGCCTCAACATCCTTGTGGTGAGGGGCCCAGACCTGAACACAGGATTCTAGGAGCAGTGTCACCAGTGCCAAATACAGAGGGAGAATAACCTCCCTGGACCTGCTGGTCACACTGTTTCTGGGGGTCTGGACAGATTACTCCTCTTTTCTGTAGCTGCTTTTCTAAGTCTGTAACAGTTAACACACTGACTTCCATTTGGATGAAAAAACAGCTTCCCAGCTAGGGTCTAATTCCTTAATACCCACAGTGTATCACGTTGGAAAACAAACCCCTTTGTGCACCAGGAAGGGATGCAGTTTGTTCATATTGCTTACTAAATGATTGCTGTTGTTTCAGTTGAGGCTTCTGCATACTTGACAAGTGCTGCTTGTGGAGAATCTTACTCAGTTTCTAAAAACTAATTTATTTACTTGCATGTATTTAACATTTGGAATAAAATGCTTGAGGGTTTTTGTTGCTTTTTTAATTCATTAGTTTATCTGCATGTATTTAACATTCAGAATACAGTGTTTACTTTCTCCCATCAGACAATCGTTCTGAGTTTACTGATGCGGTCTATTGGGAATAAGAACACCATCCTGCTGGGTCTAGGATTTCAGATCCTCCAGCTTGCGTGGTACGGCTTTGGATCAGAACCATGGTAGGTACATGATCCGGCATCGTTCTGCGCCTCACCCTTTACCCAGGGGAGGGGCTGCAGCACGTGTATCCTCACAAATCCACCTACTTGGGTCTTTGTTCTTTGCAGGATGATGTGGGCAGCTGGTGCAGTTGCAGCCATGTCCAGTATTACTTTCCCAGCTGTAAGTGCGCTAGTTTCAAGAACTGCTGATGCTGACCAGCAAGGTAGGTGTTGTCCTAATACTTTGCGTTCTATTCAAATACCGTGTGGGCAGCTGCCCCAGCACTGTCGTAGCCGTCCCGACCCTTGGCACAGAGCAGCCCCTACACCTCAGCACCAGGCACAAAACATTAAAACCCAAGTTATTTCAAAGTTGTAATATATGGGTATTAAGTCCTTCTGGCACAGAATAAAAACACTCAACAGGTTCCCACAGCAGCAATGTGTTTGGCAAACTAAACACTGTTTATTTTCCTGACTTGCCAAAAGTTCCTGTAGTTGTCCAGGTTGCATGGTGATTCCTCTGCTGTGAGAGCACAAGGACACTGTGAGCACAGTGCTGCCCCTGGCCCAAGGGCACTGGGGGAGAACCCTTGAATGCGCTGCAGCAGCTTTTCTGCAGGCAGCACCGTTCAGAGCTTTCCTACTTGTGTCAGTTTGATGGTGAAGTGAATCAAGTCTTACTGATCTGTTCATAACCCATGAAAAATTGCTAATTATCTGTGTACAAATAGAGAAAGGTAACGATGTATTTTTTGTTTCCCAGGTGTTGTTCAAGGGATGATAACAGGAATCCGAGGCCTGTGTAATGGTTTGGGACCAGCACTTTATGGTTTTATATTCTATATATTTCACGTTGAACTGAATGAACTCCCCATGCCTGAATCACCAGCAGGAGGCAGCACGGATGCACAGTACCATTTACAACAGGTATGCTTGGATTACTCATTAATTCTAATAAAAAAGATTAGGAAGGGATGGTACCCACCCCTCTTTGAACGTGGGGCTGTGTTACATTTTGTTATGCTGTCTGTAGATGGTATAATGTGGTTTAACTTTCGGAGCTACAGCTGATAGTATGTTGGACAAGTGCTGACCCTTGTAAAGAGAAGGGACTGAGGGAAGGATGGATCCCCCTCCCCTCTCCTTGGTGATGGATTTACCTTTCACATTTACTTTTTTTGTTTTGTCATCCTTTGCTTTTTTTTGCACCAATCTCTCACTATTTATTAGGAACAAAAAAAAGATTATTGAGGACACTCGGCAGCAAGAACTTGCACTAAGAAGGAAGCTGGCAAGTGTTATTTAGAACCCCATGCTTGCTCTCCTCAAGCTTAGAGGGTAACAGTCTTTCCATGTCTTTTCTAAAAGACTCCATGTGGGGACAAATACTGCAGGGCCTGTGTAGTGAGAATAAGGTTTTCCCACTCTTGAAATTTGTGTAGTAGCAACTGCAGTCTGTTACTGTGTGTCTGGAGGTTCACTAATACCTTGTGGTGTTGCTGTTTTCAGAATTCTATAATTCCTGGACCCCCATTCTTATTTGGAGCGTGCTCTGTGCTGCTGGCACTTCTTGTTGCCTTGTTCATTCCTGAACACACAAACCTAAATCTACGATCCAGCAACTGGAAGAAGCACTGTGGCAGCCACGGCCACCCCCACAGCCCACAAGCTCCCGCTGAAGCTAAAGAGCCGTTATTGCAAGATACAAATGTATGACAGAAATCCAGGAGGATCTTTTAGACTTTTCTTTTTTCATCAGCAGTTTGGGATACACATTCCAACTCCATCAAAAAATGTATTTTCTTAAGGTAAACTTAAGAAATATCTTTCTGCATGAAATTCATAGGAAAAGAAAAAAGGAAATTTCTCCAAAGATGTTGCCATGGATTTAATAATTTGCTTTTACAAACACTGTTACATACTTTTGTCTCTTGCCATGAAATACTGTTACTATTAAACTTTCTGTTCTAGTTCAGAGACAAAAACGAATAGTCAAGGCATGAGCATGTGTCCGTTTCCTTAAGGTGGTGAGCTTTAATTCTCGTCATGCTACGTCTCAATGAGACAGAACTGGCATCCATGTGGACCCATTCATTTTAACGTAAAATCTTGGGTCAGATGATTCAAAGCCTTAATGTAAATGTACTCGAGTAGGGAGAAGGTGAGTTGGTATCATTTATCTTTAAAGTCATAGGGCAGGGTTGTTTTTTTTTTATGTTTGTACTAATATTAAAAAAAATCACACGAGCACGCTTGCTGAACAGTAAAAGTTATTTTTATGTAAGTGCATTTACTCTTTCTATTTTTGAATAAACGGTAGTATCAAATGCTTGTTTAAATATTAAAGTGGGTGTTTTGAGCCTACAGATTTTAATATTGGCTCCAACACTCTGCTTTCCAAGTACCGTTTATTATACCACTATATTTCTGATGTTTGCATAATCATAAAGGACCTCAAAACTTGAATACACAGACTGAAATATAAGCTGATAGCCTTGAATATGTCCATGTACTATATAGTGGCCTTTGAGGACTGTCACAATAACCCTTTTGCATTACAGAGCTAATGTTTTAGTCCTAAATTTTCAGGATTCTTAGTACAGAAGAGAGCTTTATACAATTACTGATGTGAATTTCTCTAAAAGTGTATATTTTTGTGTCCAGTTGTATTATTTAAGTGTTCCTTTGTATAAATTTTGTGTATAAAGTATTGTATAGGTTTAAAATGTTTTCATCTTGTGGTTATTGCTTAATGCTTTTTTACCTACAAACATTCACCATGGTTGACCAAGAGCAGGAAAAAAATATGTAAATATACTGTTAATAAAGTCAAATATTTTAATGAATTTTTAAATAATTGTTACTGTCTCTTAAAACTTTCATTGAAGCTCTGTGGCGTGTGTCTGTTGTCCTTCAACAGGTGGGAAAGAGTGTCTGGAGAGCAGGTCCAGCACTGTTTTATCTGCTAGACAAGGCTGCTGTGAGCATGTTGGTAGCCTCCATTTGTTCCACAGCACAGGCCACCTCAGCTGCCTGCCCAATAGAACAGAATCACAATAGCTCCAGGCTCCCAGAAACAGGTCAGTAGAACAGACACTCAAGCCTGGGCACAGGGCCCTTGGTGCCTGCCTTGTGCCCCTACACTGGTGTGAGTCTTCCCAGGGCCACTACGCTTTTGTTTCATTTCAGATGGGAATAGGACGGGGAGATATGGAAAGCTATTGTGTTTTAATTAGAAGCTGCTGTCAAACCAGCTGGTATCTCCTTCAGGAGAAGTAGACCTGATTTATGTTAATTTAGACCTACTAAACTTCAACCAGATAAAAGCAGCATGAGCAGAGACGTTGAAACAGGGCGGCTCCACCTGGGTACTGTATGTGCCAGCCCAGTAACACTGCACAGAGAAATACGCTGGGAAGAAAACCCCAGACCAAGGCAAAGTGAATAAAACCACACTGCTCTGGAACTTGCCTCCTGTTGGCCTTTCACTATGGAGGAGAGGATGTTGGTTTAGGGCTCTGAAACATTACGAATCAGAGGTTTTGATAAAAACCATTTAATATTTCCACTGAAACTTAGATGTGACAAAACAAATGAATATACATTAACATGGTGCAGAGTATAAACAAATATACACATTTTGCACTGCAAAACATACCACTTAAATACACAGTTTTTAGGAAGACTACAGGGTCTCCCATGCACTAAAAGAAAATTCTACACAGTCCCAATGACTTAAAAGCTCTGTTTCCACTGAGGCTACTTAAAAGCTTCAACTTCTATGAATTGGCTCAAGTATCCTGAAAGTCCTCTTAAATTAGTCAAGATCTTTCTCAAAACAAAACAAATTCAGACCTAGAAAATTATACCAGTTCACACTGATCCTTTATGAATACATTATGACTGGACATCCAAAACCCCCCCGAATTGTTAACGACCCACTTCAAGAACACTCTGCTATCCAGGAAAATAAGCTGAGGCTGGTGTTACTGCAGCTTTTGGGGACGGCTGGGCTTGTGCTGGCAGGTAAGGTTTCAGGTACTCTGTAGAACAGCAGAAATGAGACAGGGTTCATAGAACCGTAACTACCCTTAAAATAAATTTCAAATCAGGTCTTGTTTTACTAAGTCCATACATACCTGAGTTAAGTGTGTTTTGACTAAGCCCTCGTAAAGGAATGCTGTCATTTTTCTTTAAGTACTTGGGATCCAGCGCCAATTTATCACTAGAAATAAAAAGGCTCATTAAAATTCAAACGAAATGTAGTTAGCAGTGCACTAACAACTGTGGATACAGACTCATTCAGAAAAATCTTAACCTGAAGTACAGGTGCAGCCTTCCCAAGAACTTTACCCTTTCAGGGTAAACCAACACTGAGCAGGGCAAGAACAGTCCAGAACCAACTTTCTGACTGGCGGAACTTCTGTTCCTTGCCACCCACTCCTATAAGCGTGGCAGCTGTTGTTTGTTACTTACAAACAATGCTTAGTGCCGCCTTAAGTCTGCCACGACTTACAATTCTTTAATGTGTTGGTGAAGAAAGGTAAAGCACAGAATCGGTACAGGAAATGCTCTCCTCCATTCTAAAGACATGTAGAAGATACAGTTTTCTAAAAATGAGTTTAAAAACCCCCATAAAATACAACGGCTACACCTACTTCTCCTTATTGGCTGGATGGCTGGTTGCAGCAGTCACTGTCTGAACATCTGAGCATCGATTCATTTTAGAAAGCTGTGTGTTAAGCTGGATCTGCAAAAACAGAAGAGTCGCAGGTTAGAGTGCGCTGCTCCCCAGTGCTCCGGCAGCAAACCTGCCAGGGATTAACCTTTCTGTACCTTACACAGCACTTCGTGCAGCAAAGCATGCAAGAATAAACAGCCTGAAGACAAGCATTAGCTATTACTAACAGCGATAAAGTTCAGAAGAGAGTTTAAGAGTCCTATTTATGCATTTAGAGAAAAATTCAAAAGTTCTAATAATTTATGATACCATGTCTTTAACCAAACAGAAAAGTCAAAGTTCCTGCCTTTGGTACTGGACACTGTGGATTAATAGTTTTGCCATGCGCTGGTTCCAAGTAGTTCTGGAAGGCGTACAGAGGAGAAAGGGGATGTCCGAGTCCTGAGCTGGGAAAGGATGGCCGGTCAGGCTGTGAAAGAAATACGATACATCCATAAAGGAGAAAAACAACTCTTGAAATATTTGTTTGTAGAGATTCAAAATTCCAAAATTAACAAGTAACCACAATGACAAAGCAAACAGTTGAGTCTTCCTGATGGGAAGAAAACATCACTTTTCCTATATTCACACTCTTAGGGAAAACATGTACGTTTTTAGAAGTTAGATGAGCAGTCTTCCTTAGCGAATACTAAGCTCATAAGCTACACACTCTGTAATTGATTAAATATTACATGTGTATCACTAAATAGGAGACCACTCTGCATGTATACACCCTCCCACTACTGAATAAGATTATCAATTGCTAGGTGACGGCAGGCATCGTACACAAGGAAACAACAAAGAATAAGCAGCAATAAACTATGATATATTCAACAAAGTCAGTAGATCACATTTGTTACCTCTTTATCTTCATGTTTTCTATATCTTACTAATAAGCATATTCAAATAGTGCATTTTATTTTTCAATGCACACAACAATAATTCATATTGAAGTCAACCTCACAACACAAAAATGCCTTTTTTTTCTTCCCCTTCACCTTTTCCAAGCTAAGTTCAGCATTGGTTTGTATATTTTAATAGATGACAGCTTAGAAAATTCACACTTAGAAGGTCAGGGATCAAGTAGCACCCAACAGGGCATTACAGTATTAAAAAACAAACAAAAAACCTAAATGAAACAAAACAAAAAGCAACCTCACACCCACCCAAAACCAAAGGGTCCAAAGATGACAAAAGCACTTTTTTCTTCCTCTTTTAAGCCCACACATTTCAGGAAATAAGGACTACATAATCGCCAGTTGTATCTTACCATTCCATGAGGGGAAATGGCAGTCCTACCACCGCCATGGGTACTGGCAGAAATCTCTAGCTTCTTGGCCATTTGAATTTCATTCAGCTGTTTGTTTAACCACGTGATTACTGAAGAGAGGAGAAAAAGGTCAAGCTCACCTCTTAGAAGCTGTTTAAAACAGCAAGTAGCCATTCCTCAAAAAGCAGGACTGCTTGGTGGGATATTTTTCCTTCTTAAGCTCCAGCATCACTACAAATCCTATTCTCATAAAAGGCTTTTTTCTTCAAGTGTCCTCCAGCCCCGCAAGCCGTATTGTTCCCTCCTCTAAGCTCACCCCCACCTGCACACACCATCCCACACAACCTCAAGCACCAACTGCAAAGTCCTCTCTACTTGCACCTCTGCGTTGTTGTGTACCCACTACAGACAGAAGCTTATTTTCCATAAACAATAATTGCAGCTCTTTACAAAAAAACTCCACGGGTAAAGCACTAAGATAGTTGCTTCCATTAATTTTCAGTAGCAGGCAGATCACTGTCACTTTTACAGAAAAGGAAATGGAATTGTATAAACCTACCATTTTCATTGGTTTTCAGTAACTGCTTACTTTCTTCTAGTTTTTGTACTGTAGTTTCTAGCTGTTCGTGTAGCTTGCACACCTGTAATATTCCCACAACAATTATAACATCATCAGGAGCTCCTACTAATTACAAACTGAATTAAAAATATAAATGAATAGAAGGATCCATGAACTCATTCTAAAATTACTTAAAGAAGTTTGATTTTTTACAAAAACAATACGATTGTTTTAAAATAAGCCCTACTTTTAGCTAGGGTTTCAACAAGATGACAGTCAGAAACCTTTCCAACCTTAACTCTTCTATGATTAAATAACCTAAGGACTCTAAGCAGTGGAATATACTTAATAGGAGAAAATGATCCTGTTCCTATTCTTGCCTCCTTCATCAACTTTTACACAATTTTGCCCTCTAAAACATGTCAATTCATCCACTGTATGGCTGTACAATCCAGACAAGCCTAGTTCTCTTCCATATCGATGGATGGCTCTTACAAATCAGTTAACATGAGAAAAAAAAAGCATTGACTACCTGTTTATTTAAACACATTAACTAAGGTAAAAGAGCACATTCTATTCCTGGGAAAGATTTAAGACCTTAATTCTGTAAATAAATAAGTTAAACCAAACCCCAACACACTACATGTAACAGCACTTACAGGACAGAGGGTTAACCCATCACAGTACCTCCTGCTCTTTCATTCTAAGGGACTGTTCCGTCTCCTGCAATTCTCTCTGCTGTTTCTGAAGTCTCTCTTCTTTTTCTGCCAGTAGTTTTTCTTGTTGAATTGTTACTGTATTTTTCAATTTTAATTTACTCATTAGAGTTTTCAAATCTCCTTGTAACTTCTTGATAATTTCATTAGCCTATTAAAAAAAAGTATCTCAAAATAAAGAAACACCTAACAGTAACAAAGACATTTCATGAGGATAGTGGCATGTTCAAACAAACCTTAAGAAGTTCAGCTGACAGTGACTTAATTGTTGTCTCTAGCTTTTCAATATGACTTTGTTTTTTCTCTGTACTCTCCTCCAGTATCACCTTTGAAAGAATATTAAAAATACTATAATAAAGGTATTTCATAGACTTAACTTACGATTTCAAGCAGAACCTCGATAATTGAGAGCTAATCCTTACAAGAAATTCAGTCCCTGCTTCTCAGTCAAATTACACAGGTCCTCAGCTCATCCATTTGTTTACAAAAAGCACCACTAGCTATACTCCAGTACCACAATATTAAAATAGCAGCGACATTTGTAAAACTCAACCCAGGATACTTTTGATGCCATAATTTAGAATCTTTAACTACATTTGAAATCTTCCTTGCTGCATTTATAAAATCTGGCCAGCTGCTGATCTCTAGAGACTGCAATTAAGAAGGTTCTACAGAAAATTATTTTGAAACTTGAAGGAACCTTTTGTTCTTGTGTTGCATCTAATACTTCTTTTGTTCTAATAACTAGTTGATCTTTATCTTTGATCTCTTGTTCCAGAACAGCAACCCGTGTCTGTAGCTGATTAATGAGTTTCTCTTTCTCATGACATTCAGCATCCAGAGTAGTGTTCTCCCGACGCAGTGACAGCACCTCCTGTTTCGCTCTTTGACATTCCTAAAACGTTGGGAAAGAATTTTATTTTATTTTTTTAAGAAAACCTGTAATAGCGACCAAAAGTAAGTTTGCTTATGGAGATTACTAAACCATACATCTTCTATTCCGGAAAGTTTTGCTTTCAGTTCTCTGACAGTGGAGTCTCCTTTGTATCGCCTTTCTGTTAGATCTTTATTGATGACTTCGAGTTCTGAGAGTCTGTTCTGCAATTGCTGAATACTTTTCTGATGCAAATTTTCTAATTCTTTTTTCTGTTGTTCATGCTGTTGTTGGTACTGAGCTTGTGCCTGCGAGAAGTAAAGAAACTAAGTAGTTATTTGACAAATCTGGAAATTAAGCCAAGAATCTATTCATATATAAGAATATTGTTAATTCTTTTCTGTTGTCATACCTGGAGAGCTTTTTCCTTTTCATTTGTCAGCTCCTGCGTGTGTTTGTTTGTCAGAGTTGTCGTGTATGACGTCCATTCACTTTTCAGTTTGTCTAGTTCTCTGCTCTTCTCTGACAAGCTCTGTTTGACAAAGCGTGTAGAGTTTTAAAAATTCTAGCATTTCAGTCAATACTGATTGACTCTTTACTGTTAATTCTCAAAAATGACATAGAATTATTAAGGAAACTCCAAATTTCAGCACCAAATGCCAAAATATTTATTCATTCTGTACACAGATAAGTAAGGCACCAAGAAGCTATGGGGCATCTCTCTGACACTGTAGATAAAATAATCCTCATCTCCAATTTGTTCCAACCACTATCTAACATGGCAAAACCAGTGTACTAATATTCACTTGTAACAATGCTCTAGCAGGGAGTAAAAAAAAAAAGGTTATGTAGCAGTATCTTCTCCTCCTTTTAATTTGTAATTCTACATTCCAGTTCAGCAAACACATTCCAGGAACTCAATTGAAACTGCAAAGATTATTCTTTTCAAAAAAAGCTCTATAATAGGAGTTTTAATGGAATTTTTCAGTTTCATGAGTCAAAAAGTCACCTTGATAATTCTAGAATTTGACCCAAATCAGCATGTCAAAACACAAGTCATTACTGGACTCACTGCAAGAATCAAAAAGTAGTAACATGAAGTCCAAGACTTCAGATTTATTTATCAAGGTTTCTCATTTTCCCAGATATAAGGACTTCTAACCAGTCATAGAATACACAGAGTGTATTTATCTCAAACTACCATATGTTTAGTATATCATTTGTCTGTGCATATATAGACCTCTGTATAAAAGAGAGTAAAACTCAGGTTTAGCGCTGCAGGAACTAAATTTTATTCTTCAGTTGCACCTTTACTCATTCTCAAGGACGGCTGCAGCAGACAACTTTTCTTCTTTCCACTCACTCGTAGGTCAATTATCTTGGCAAGCTGATGGCAAATCTATCAGCCCACGAGAAGCTACATTTTCCAGAGATGAAAAAAAGGTGCAATTTACAACAGGAAAGTTAAAAATTTACATTACCTGTTGAGCATAGCTCAGCTGTCTGGTGAGATCCTCTTCAGTTTTTCTAAGCTTTCCTTCCAACATCACTTTGTCTTCCTGTGTACAAATGGACATCAAGACAAATCCTTAGGTCCCAAAATACATGTACTATTTAGCTTCCATTTTGTCAGCACAGCCTGCCTATGCAGCCACATACTCATTAGATTTGTGGAAAAAATTATCTTATTAAATAAACTTCATATTGAATAAGATATAAATAATAAATCTAGAAGAAAAGGCATTAGCTCACAAGCTAAAAATCCTGAATTAAACTCTTACCAAGTTACTATAAGGAAACAGCACTTTATCATAAAGACTTGTTTACAAAGGAGTTCCATGAACAACAAATCAACTGACATTTATATTACTGAAATGGATGACTAGGTGGCTAGAAACATGACAGCACAGAAGGAGAGAGAAATCCCAGGCTATGAAACTGAAACAGACAACGGTCAAACTACGAGATGTTAATTTCTCATTAAATAAAACTTATGCTACCAACTGCATCAACATCACAATTTTAATTTGCTATTTATAGCTATTTGCCCTTTGAAGTCCATAAAGCTTTAGAATTGTAGACACACGCATGCTTCCCTAAACCCCACTGCAAAACAACAACACTGAAAGTTCAGTGTTCTACTTTTGCGGTTGCTGTGGCGATCAGCACAAGCCTGCCTAGGAAGCACAAGACTCTGAAACATTTGGAATCATTCATCAGCTGCACACCACATGCACTGCATTTGTAAAATACCCAGGCTGGTTTTCCAAGTACAGCACTTGGTTGAATACACGTGTAATATTTTCACTACTAGAGTAACAGTTTTATAACATGCATCCAAACAACTGCATGCAATGACATATATGACCTAAAAAAAAAAAAAAAACACCAAACAAACAAAACCACAGAGCATACAATGTGGTATATGCTTTTGAAGTATTAAGACTGAAAAAATGCTTAAGTACACACAGCATCAAGGCCTATCTGCAGCTAGAACAAGCCTTCATTTTACCTTAAGGCATTTCAAACAGGTGGCTAAAAACTTCTTTATTTCTGCATCATTTCCTGGTAGGAATTTTAAAGAGAGATGAGTAAGATGTTTGAAAGCGTTGGTCTCCACTACATTTAAATAGACAGGTGTGTGATCTAGTAGAGATGATGAAGAAACTAACTGCAGTAAAAACCTAGGGAAAATTAAAAATAACCAAATATTTAGCATATTTCTTTTCCTGAAACCATCTGTAGATCCTACAAGCTATTTTCAAATAAAATACATTTTATATGCGCAAAAAAAGGCTGCCCAATTTTTGAGAAAGAACCACGATACTCAACCCCACACTGTATTTAATACTACAAATATAAACTAAAATGCTTGCACTTTATCATAAGAGGTGTACAACATACATCAGTTTGTTTATCTGTAAATTTTTCAGAAGCCCACCATAGACTTTGAAGACTAAAGCCTTGGCCTTGGTAACCAAATTCCAAAGGAAATCCAACTCTTGAATTTTAGTTACCCTATAACCTAGCAAAAAATCATAGCCCACAGTACATACTTCAGGAAATGGCCTGACTACTGGAGTGGAGCTACATAGTCTCAACAGAGCTTTCCTTGGTATCCACACAAACATAAACAATACATGAAAATGCCACTATGAGGAAGGGTGGACCCCAGGTCTCACCCCTCACATATTAATATGTGAACACTGAAAAGAGAAAAAAATCCTTGTCAGAATGCCTTATAATTTTGCCTTCTCTTGCGAAAGAGAATGATTTACGCTTCGGCCCATCAAATTCAACTAGCTCTCTAGCCACAAACTGGTAAGAAAAAAAAAGAGAAAAGAAGAAAAAAAAAAAAGGACCGGTGCTATATCCTTGCACTTCCGCTGGCTTGTGAAACTTGCCAGCTTCAGCTCAGATGTAAACTATTACTAGACATCAATTCCACTGCTCTTGACTGTAGACTGAGACTTGGCTGTAAGCAACATACATTGATATCCTGATGCATCCAGAGGAAGGTTACGTTATCCTTATTCTACTGACTCTACTCAGCCTGAGTGGCTGGCAAATATTCTAAGGCCTCAACGCACGCACACAGAGTAATACGACACACACTTATTACCAACCTTGGGATATCTTTGTTCTGTTCCTGAATGCATTGCTGAAGCAGATCTATAAATTTTTGTGGGAAAGCAGAGAAGTCTACCAAGAGACCTTGCTGGGATTTTAAACTATAAAGATAGATTGGGGGGAAAAAACCATTAATAATATATAGACATGTAATTTATGTTTACATTAGTAGAAAGAACTAATTCTGATCATGTCATTAAAGTTTGTTAGTATCTCATTTTCAACCCTGAACACAGAAGAAATGTGATCATGTCTTGGATAAACAAAAACACAGTTGTTCATGCCTGATGTCCACATTTAATGATCACATTCTGAACAACTAAAGTAAAATGAGACCCAACAGCACAATCAGTACACAAAAAGACATAAGACAAAGGCTCAGGTCTGTGAATCCATGTCCATGCAAACAGACCTTCCTCTTGCTATTATTTATTTAATTTGCACACATATGACAGTCTCATAAAATGACGTTACCATAAATAAAAGATGCAAGCAGCCACATGAACTGTGGTACTGTAGATATGCAGGGAACTGAACATCAGGATTCCACCACTCATCTGGACTATCTTGAGCCAATCACTCTCCCATACTTGGCTGTTCCACCAACAGCTCAAAGAAAACGCTCCCACTCAAATACTGACACAACTCCACTAGTGAAAAATGCCAAAACCTAAATGCTAAGACAGACCATTCTAAGATGAATATATTCCTTCATTCTTTTTTTGCCATTTAGAAATGTTTCACAGACAAAATATTATAATTTCACTTACCTCTGAAAATCTTCCTCGGATATGACAAGGTTATAAAGGAAAAAGGGATCAGTATCATCAGTTAATCGAACAGCTAAATCCTGAAAATACAGACATTTAAATACAATTTAGAATACTACAAACCATATACATATCATAAAGCAATACTGCAAACTGATTAACCAAAAGTAAGATAGAATTGTGGCAACTAATTCAAAGGTGGGAAATATTTACATTTAACACAACTTCAAATATCACATTAGAAAAAGCTATTTCTCACAAAAATTAACCAAGTAAAAAATCTTCAGCTTTGGGAAGCAAAGGTTTCAAAATTCAGTGAGTCTTCATCACTTTATCTGCTACTTTTCCCCATCATGGAATAGTGTGTAGCAGCAACACTCCATTGTAACAGATCACAAACACATCATTCCCATAACTGGAAGTTTTTTAGAGCATATTGCTCCTTAAAGTCTGAGAAACCACTTTCTGAAGAGCTGATATATTTAAATACAGAGCTCTGCAACACGAACATGAAATGTATATAGCTGAAGTCCAGTATGCTGGTAAGGAAAATCATATCATTATGCTGCTTAGCTTTTAAAAACAAGCTCATTTGATCACTGAAAGTCTACAGAGCCTTTAGGAAAAACTGCCTTTTCTCTGAGTGTTGGTTTCATTAGAAGGCTGGGGTTATGCAAAATGCCTGGTCCATTAAGCCCAGGCACCTGTTCTCTGTAATGAGGCTCAAACCTGCATGAAGAAAATAATATTCCCAAGCAGAGGAAAGGAAGGAAGTAGAACCCTAACAGTTCTTCCAACATAACTGAAGTCTGACCACCACACGTGTACATATCCAGAACTGAACCATGTTTCAGTAATTCAGACAGCAGTAACACTAACAAAACTCTCAGCAGGAGACACAGAAAACAAACAGGGATTCTCATGTGCAGTGGACTTCGTTAAAACCAAAACCACCCCAAACCAGCTGGAGTGGGTCGTGGAACACAGCAAGAACGTCTGCTTGGTTTAATGCCCCATTAACTGAGCCAAACATCTCAAGTTATCTTTCCAGACTGATCACTCAATAATGTTCCCAACTGGGTTTCCAGGCTCCTGCTGGCACAAGCTGCAACTTGGTACCCTGTTCTTACCTGAACTGCTTCTTCACACCTAACACTATCATTGCCACAGTTAGCAAAATCTTACAAAATGTTAATCCTTTACAAACAGATTTTTACTCAGTAACACCACAGCCACCTAATGACCAATCTTAACATCACGGTAGAAGCAGATACAGTTTGAGTGCCAAGAGACTTTATGACCTCCCATAGCAAACGCACAAGCTGCCACTTTTGCTAGTCAGGATGAGGACTCTGCAAAAACAACTGCCGCTCTACCTTCTCAAATATGTGTTGAGTATATTTAAAGTGAAACTGCTCTTCAACTGACTCTGGTTTCCCTGAGGGTCCCCAGATACTTTTAATTGGCAAGTTTACTAAAATCCACGAACAGCCAAACTGAGAGAGCTAAAAAGGCTAAAAAATACCCAAAAACCCACCAAATCAGCTAAACTACTCAAGAAATCATATATAATAAATAAGGTTAAGAGATAAACATAATAAATACTATTTTGCTTCTCCTTTGCCTTCTTCTCCACTTATACAATGAAATTCAGACACTACATAATGAATGACACAAAAATAACTGATTTACAAACCTTTTTATGAACAGGATTAGAAACTGACAGTAGATCAATATTCACTCGAACATTTAATCTCCTGCGTATGAAAAGACAAAACTTAGTAACAAATCAAGAAAACATTCTCCAAATAACATGTGTTCATAGCCACATCACAGGAAACTGATGACATTTACAAAACAAAAATTTAGGCAGAAATATGGAGAAAGTTTCCACTGATGACCTCCTTTAAAATACCTGAAAGCCCCACAACATCAGTTATCATTACAGCTCCTCAGTAAGCTCAAGGGATTTTGTTGCTTGTGTTCATCAAACTTTAAATAGCGAAACAGAAGTTTTGAAACTTTGCCTGATGCACCCCAAAAAGTGGTTGGCCCTCTTTGCTGTCAGGGCACACTACTGGCTCACATTCAACTTGTTGCCAATCAGAACCTCCAGATCCCTTTCTGCAGGGCTGCTCTCCAGCCTTTCGCTCCCGTCTGTATGTATGTATATCCAGGATTGCTGTGTCCCAGGTGCAAAACCCAGCACTTGCCCTCATTAAACTTCAAGTTCTCCAACTTGTCCAGATCCCTCTGCAGGGTCCTCTTTGCCCTCAAGAGTGTCAACAGCTCCCCTGGTTTCGTGTCATCAGCAAACTTCATAGAATTGTGGAATTGTCTGGGTTGGAAGGAACCTTAAAGATCATCTAGTTCCAACGCCCCTACTATGGGCAGGGACACCTCTCATTAGATCAGCCTGTCCCAGGCCCCATCCAACCTGGCCTTGAACACCTCCACAGATGGGGCAGCCACAGTTTCCCTGGGAAACCCGTTCCAGTGCCTCACAACTCTCATCGTGAGGAAATTCCNAGAAGAATAGAGGGGCAGAATCACCTCCCTCAACCTGCTGGCCATGCTTCTTCTGATGCAGTCCAGAATACAACTGGCCTTCCAGGCTGCAAGCGCACATTGCTGGCTCACGTTGAGCTTCTCATTGACCAGCACCCCAAGTCCTTCTCTGCAAGGGTCCTCTCAATCACATCATCCCCCGTCCTGTATTGAAGTCGGGGACTGCCCCAACGCAGGTGCAGGACCTTGCACTTGGCCTCCGAGTCCTGCATCCAGGCCATTTACGGAGTCGTTAGAGAGCACTGGCGCTAGGCTGGATTCCCTCCGGCTCGATGTAACCTCACCCACTGCTGCCCTCTGAGCCCGGTGCGGTCGCCCACCGCCCTGCGTGGGTTCATCCCGCTGGAGCCGCGCGGGACGAGCCGCGGGGACAGGAGCGGGGGAGCCGGAACGCTGCGAGAGCGGCGGCCTCGGACCGCCAGGAGGGGGAGGCGGCGGCGGTTCTGCCCCGGGCAACGCGCAAACAGCGCAGCCAAACCCCCCCCCCTCCGTGCGAGAGCCCCGCGGCCCTCCCTGAGTCGCGATACCGAAAATCCCAGCACAGTTTGGGTTGGAAGGGACCTTGAAGCACATCCAGTTCCACCCCTGCCGTGGGCTGGGACACCTCCCACAGACCAGGCTGCCCAAGGCCCCATCCAGCCTGGCCTCCAGGGATGGGCAGACACAGCTTCCCTGGGAAACTTGTGCCAGTCCTCATCGGGAAAAAGCTCTTCCTAATGCCCAATCTAAATCTTCCTCCTAATTTAAACTAATTCTGCCTTATCCTATCACTCCAAGCCTTTGTAAACAGCCGCTCCCCAACTTTCCTGGAGCCCCTTCAGGTGCTGGAAGCTGCTCCAAGGTGTCCCCAGAGCCTTCTCTTCTCCAGGCTGAAGAGCCCCAGCTCTGTCTCTCGTCAGAGCAGACGGACTCCAGCTCTCGGTGCACCTTCATAGCCTCCTCCGGACCTGTCCCAACAGTTCCATATCCTTCTTGCCACCCAGTCCTATCCTAATGCCGGTGAATAAACCACCTCAAGCCTCCTTTTGGAGGTTTAGAAAGCGAGGGCCCTGTGTCAGGGCTGGGCAGCGGGAGGGACCGAGCTCCATCACCCGGACAAGAGCAGCGACGGGACGTGTTTCCCACTTACTGCGTACGGATAGATTTCCCAGAAATCTTAGGCATGTTAATTATTTACCAAGGACCATTTAAATCTCATTATGAACTTCACAACAGTTAAATCTCTTGCTAACTGGGAGCTCTGGGGCCAGCCCGGCCTGCCCTCGCACCTGGACGGGGTGAGGCTGCGAACAGAGGGCGCCGCCAGCTTACTGCAGCGCTCAGGAGCCGGCGGCACCTCCGAAAGAACCAACACCGCGCTACAAAAAAGGCCTAAAAAAGTCTAACTTCGACAAAATATAATTACTTAAACGAAAAATGAACTCTACGGCAGCAAAACTCAGCACCCCGCTGCGCGCAGCGGTCACAGGGGCTCCCGCCGCAGTGCGCGCCCCGTTCGAGCAGGACACAGAGGGAGAAGAGCGGGGCAGGGGGCAGGGGCCGCCCCCCTCCTCTCACCTCTCCTCGCAGCCCGCGCTCCGCACTTGCACACGCAGCTCCGCGTCGAACAGCCTCTCCGCCGCCATCTTGCGCCCCGCGCCCGGCGCGCGCGAGGCTCCCCGCGGGGGCGGGGCCTGGGCATGGAGGCTGCCGGGACGGACATGGCGGCCGCCGCCGGGGAGGGAATGGCGGGGGCGCTGTGTGGCAGCTACCCGGTCCCGGGGCGCTGCGCCTACTTCGTGGAGAGGAAGAAGCGGTTCTGCAAGATGATCCCGGCCGCCGGGAAGCGCTTCTGCGGGGAGCACGGGCGGCAGGAGGTAGCAGGCCGCGGCGGGCGAGAGGACGGGGCCGCGGCAGCCGCGGGGCCTCGCGCGTTTCGGGTCGGTGCTGGGTCCCGGGGAACTCCCCGCCTCAGAACAGGGGTCTGTGAGACCGGGGCGTCCCTCTGCGGCTCTTCTAAAGCGGGGGCGCGTGAGGAAGGCGCGTCTGAAACTTCTTTTATTGCTAGGAAGAAAATGACAGAAGAAGAATTCCGTGTCCTCTCGATCCAAAACAGTGAGTTGAAACGGTGATTTGTAAATGGTGGGATGGAATGCCAGTTGTAGTGTGTTAAAAACAAGAGGAACGACTAAGATAATGAGCTTTATCTTCTCGTCACCCAGAGTCATAGAGTCCTACAACAATTTGGGTTGGAAGGGACCTTAAAGATCATCCAGTTCCATACCCCTGCTGCCATGGGCAGGGACACCTCCCACAGACCAGGCTGCCCAAGACCTCATCCAACCTGGCCTTGAACACCTCCAGGGATGGGGCAGCCACAGCTTCCCTGGGCAACCCGTGCCAGAGCCTCACCACCTTCATGGTGAAGAATTTCCTCCTTATGTCTAGTCTAAATCTGCCCGTCTCCAGTTTACACCCATGGCCCCTTGTCCTATCACTACAAGCCTTTGTAAACAGTCACTCCCCAGCTTTCGAGTTCTGGAAGGTTGCTACTTGGAAGTCATTGAGGTTGACTGCACAGATATGACCACACCTTAACTACTCTGGGTGGGATTGATCTCATCCCTCCTGGATATACAATGAAGTTTCCACTTCGTGGAAAAATATGAACATGAAGACACTTCTGTGTAAAGTTCTCTGAAATCACTGTTGGGCAGAAGCACTCTGAGGACAAATCCTGGGTCTTCTCCAGCGCTGAATGAAGTGTAACTGCCTTAATAGTTAAAATTAATATTANTCACTACAAGCCTTTGTAAACAGTCACTCCCCAGCTTTCGAGTTCTGGAAGGTTGCTACTTGGAAGTCATTGAGGTTGACTGCACAGATATGACCACACCTTAACTACTCTGGGTGGGATTGATCTCATCCCTCCTGGATATACAATGAAGTTTCCACTTTGTGGAAAAATATGAACATGAAGACACTTCTGTGTAAAGTTCTCTGAAATCACTGTTGGGCAGAAGCACTCTGAGGACAAATCCTGGGTCTTCTCCAGCGCTGAATGAAGTGTAACTGCCTTAATAGTTAAAATTAATATTAAGTGTAAGTTTCTTTGTTTCACAGTGCGTGGAAGTGCTTTTTCTGTTCTTTGTCAGAGTTCCTATGCTATTCCTAACTCCTCTTTCCGTTTGGATTTCAGCACTGTATATGAAGACCAACTGCAAAAACATTTGAAAAAATGTAATTCAAGAGAGAAGCCAAAACCAGTAAGTGGAGGGTGAATGTGGCATGACCGCTTCTGGGAGTTTAGACCCTGAACATTACAGCTTGTAAGAGAATTCATTGTGCTGGCAGCTGTGACTGGAGGGCAGCAGTCAGCAGGTGCTACAGCAAGGACCACATGGAAGCTGAATAAGTATTTGCTGAAATGGAATTCACATTCCAGTCTCCTCCACATTCCAGTCTCCTTCGCTGTCCCCACTCGCAGTAGTTCAGTACGACTTTTCTGCTCTCAGTAACATACTAAAACGCAGAATTCATTTTTCTCAAAAATGACCTCTGAGAACTGTCTTTCGCTATGTCATTCTCGTCAGAGGCTTGCTGAGAGATGGTCCTTGGGAAGCAAAACCAGCAGGGAGGCTCTAGGTGTTTTCCTGCTGCTGAAATTCTGCTGCCCTTGCCAACTGCCTGTTTCAGTCAAGCTGGCCTGACAGGTGCAGCCAGTCCTGAGGGAAAGAATATGATGTATATCTCAGTCGCTGTTTCAGGAAAGCAGAAGATGGCTTCTTTATTGCTTGCCATTCTGCCTTATCAGGGCTGCACCTTTAGTACTACCTGGGGAACCTTAAAATAGTCTCTGGAGGATCAGACTGTAGGAAAAACAGTTGGAACCTCTCCCTTCCTGGTAAATTCCTATTGCTGTGTACCTTATGAAAAAAAAAACCCAAACAAAACAAATGAACCTGAAGAATTTAGCTTTTTCTTTCTGGTAATTAAATCAGATTTCGTTTCTTTTGATTTTTAAAGGTCTACTTTGTTCAAGATATTAATGCAGGTTTAAAAGATTTAGCAGAAGTACCAGAAAAACAAGTGAGTACATTTATTGGCTCTAAAGCTCAATCCATACATAACATTGCAATTTATCATATGACTAAGGAACTAGCAAAAAAAAAGAGTACTAACAGGGCATTTTTTTTTTTTAAAAGGTACCTATCTCTTCTCTATCTAAAGAAGAGTTGCAGAACTTAATTATCAAGTTGAAAAAAGCAAGTAATGGTGAGCTTACTTAATACTGAAAATAAGATCATAGAATAGTTCGAGTTGGAAGGAACCTTAAAGATCATCCAGTTCCAACCGCCCTGCCGTGGGCAGGGACACATCCCACTAGATCAGGCTGCCCAAGGTCCCATCTACCCTGGCCTTAAACACCCCCAGGGATGGGGCAGCCACAGCTTCCCTGGGCAACCTGGGCCAGTGCCTCACCACTCTCCTGGTGAAGAAATTCCTCCTTATGTCTAGTCTAAGATGGTTTGAACTGAATCAATTTTAAGTATTTCATTCTTATTTTTGTTGTTACACATCTGTGAAAATGTGAGATATTTGGCCCTAAACATACCTGATGTAATTATCATGAAGTTGCAGGCAATCCTCCCATAGCTAAACTTTACTCAGAAGAGTAAACTAGATTGAGAGAATGATAAAACATTGATATTTTGTTTATATAGCTAATTCCTTTCATTTGTGTTGTTCGTTTCCCACTCAAATACCACTGCAGATAACACTACAGCTGTTATAAACATGATAAATTATGCTCCCAACAGGCTACTTTGTTAGTGCTAAAAGTTAAGCTAGTATGAATATTGTAATGTGTGCTACAAAACCAGAAGCACTTGGAAACTGGAAACCTATACCTAAAAGTTTTGTGTTTGTACACAGGCCTGGAACTTCACCTTAAAGAACAAATACTGTCCCATCAGGCTTTAGAAGAAGCCTTAAATGACCCAAAGAATGGACAATCCGCTTTCAAACACTTGAAGCAACAGGTATGGTCACTGCTTTACTAATAGCTAATAGGTAGTATTATATATAATAGTATAGATAGTATAATATATAATAGATACTGTTAGCTAATAGATGTTTTTAAACATGAGGAATTCTGTCGCTGTAAATTTAAGCAACTGAGTGCTTAAATTGTGTAGAGGAAATCTTAATATGCTTTATAACTGTGGTCTTCAAATAATAGCTTATATATAACCTTTGAATGGCTGCTTTGTTAGTAACAAAAGTTTATTAGGATATTGAAATAAACTAAAAACTCTGCGGTGTTCTTCTGAATTTTCATTTGTACTTATTTTATATTAACTCATAACAAATTTGAGCTACAAAAGGTAAGATGTTGTATTTATTTAGCAGTAATTTTTTTACATCTTCTGTAAGAGCTTGTCCTAAATTTTCTGGCTGTATAACGGCTGTATACAAAGAATTGGAGACCCTGAGCTTACCTTCTGCCTTTTTAATGTATACCAAACAGCAGGAATTTTAAAGGAGATGGATTGTGTACTGTACCAAAATAGAAAGTATGAGGAAGAAAAATTTTAAAGTGAGAAATGTCTTTTTGTTGCATGTAGGTCCTGTGCTCTACTTTCCATCCTATGTATTACAAAACATGTAGCTGCAGCAGAAAGGGCACTGGTGCTTCATAGAAAGTCCAGCACAGTGCCCACACTTTGGATCGCTACTTTGAGAATCAGCAGAGTATTGTAACATGTAGCTGATCTCAAAAATCCATTCCAAAAACTTCTTGGGGGAAGTTCTGTGAGCAGCGTAGGAAAGGCAGGGTGATGCTGCCTAGCCAGAATATATAATCCCTTTCCTCTGTACACACCAGATCTTTTCCCTAATTCCTCATGGAAGGGAAGACTTGAAAAAGTCTTCTGTATTTTTTCTATCAGGCATTATAAGACATAGTATATGTATTTGCTTGGTTCATAAATTAGTTTTTGATGTTCATAGGCTTCTATTTTAGGTAACATGGAAAAATTACATTTACTTGGCCCAGGAAGATGTTTTGTTGAGTTTGGAGCTGGGCGAGGAAAGCTGTCTCATTGGGTTGATGCTGCTTTACAGAATGTTGAAAATGTTCAGTTTTTGCTTGTGGAAAGGGCAACTACAAGATTCAAGGTAAGAGAGGATATTGTCACATTAGAAGAGTATAATTTTAAAACTGTTGTCATAGAAACTTTTAGTATTTGCTTTTTGTTTTCAAAAGTAACATAAAAACTTTAAATGTAAAAAGTTTTGGAAGTGCCATTGCCTACCTTCCATGCTTTGCCGATAACAAATGTATTAAAAAAAAGTCCTGGTGTATAATGTTGGAAACATACAGATGTTCACTTGACAGGAAAAGAAATCTGCCATTTATACCTGGGGCAAAATTATAGTCATTATGGCCAGCCCTACTTAATGATCTTGTTCTGTTTACACAGGTGGATGGAAAACATAAAAGGAGAGATTCTGTATTTGAAAGGCTTCAAGTTGATATTCAACATTTATGTTTAGGTAAGTTCCTTCTTGGCTTGCATAATTCTGAACTAGAGGCTTAGTTTCAGATTTTGAATAACGGAGTTCAAGTCAGCTTGTAAGCAGCATGCTTTAAATGCACTGGGTTTTGAAGATTATTCTCAGTGGTTGCTTAGACACATTAATGCATGCATGCACGTACATATAAACATACACACAAATACATTAAATGGATATATTTTCTGCTTTTCATACACTCACAGGACATTCTTAGAGGTGAGAAGTACCAAAACAAAAATATTTTAAAGGTTTTTTTAGCACTTGCAGGATTGAACACCTTTGCACTGTTTGGTTTAGGTGTGCAGAATGAAGCCAGTCATGCATGTCATTGACTGCTACACATATCAGTACTAGAAAATTTGTGGGAACACCTGTTATCAGGAGGCTCGTTCATGTCACATTTCAGAGGCAGTGTAGTAAGGCTGAAATGGTTAAATATGCTTCTCAGCCGTAGCATCCAATTATCTTCATTTATTTTAGAAAAAAACCCTTTCTTTTTAATAGCCTATTTCTGTATTTTCAGTAGTGGTCGACACTTTGTTCTTCAAGTGTGCTGAAATTATATTATCAGGAAAAAATATCACCTTAACTATAATAATAGAGGCGCTGGGGTTGTTGTGGATTGCATGCATATTTATTTTCTTTCTTTTCTCCCTCCAGAGAAGGTACCTGTTTTGGAGAAGAAAAAACTACCAGTGGTAGGAATTGGCAAGCATTTGTGTGGTGCTGCAACAGGTATGAATTTGGTGTGTTAACTGTAGAAAGTTAGGATGCTAAATCTTAACAATCTGAAGGGACTGGTCTTGCAAACTGACCTTTTAAGCTTTTCTTGTCCTCTATCCCTTTGTTGGTGAAAGCAGCAATTATATTCTAAATATCTGTGGACTTCAGTGGAATAGCAAATGGATAATAGATGCAAGGCTAATCTAGAGAGAAGTACAACCTTTCTTGGTTTGTTGTTTGGGTTTTTTTTGTAGAACAGAACAAAGAACTGTAGTGGCATGGGTCGTGTATTTATAAACTGTGGAAAGTCTGGGTTGGTTTGTTGTTGTTTTTAACATCATCACCTTTACTTTTTAGAAAGAAAGTATTTCCATTCTAAATCTGCATCTAAATCTGAGTCTGAATATGTATCCAAAAGCAAACAAACAGGAAGAATGTGCTTCTATCCTGATAATTTTAAACTAATACACTTTTTGTAGTGTTATATGTCCAAGTGAAGAAAGGTATCTCAAATATGACACCTATATAGGCACTGTTACACAGATGACACAGTTAAACATTTAAGAAGTACATGTACACATTAAATAGATTGTGGCCTAGATAGAAAACTTTTAGAGCAAATACTTGCATGTTTACAGGGAGGAGATCCTCCTACAATATGCCAGTTTGTTAACCAAAGTATCTCAAGTTCACTTGTGTAGAACAAGTATTCTAGAGGATAAGCCCTTAGTAGCTCCAGAGATCTCAAAATGTTCATTTAAGCCTTTCATGTTTTCAAAGTATATTTGTAATTTTCAGTTATCGTCACAAACTAAGCCAAAAAGCAATTCTGATGTATACTTTTGTTCTTCGTGGGAAGTACAGTCCTAGCCCTGTTACAGCCTATTTAAAGAACAGCTTGGCATACATTGCTGTTTTGAGGTGGTATATCTATGTTTTCCCAGATCTTGCTTTGAGATGCTTGGTTGAAAGCTACATGGCTTGCAGTGGTGGAGAAAATGAAGAGCCTGCACCCAAACGCTCTAGGACTGATCAGACAGAGATGGCTTCTAACAACTCTGCCAATACTGAAAGCAATAAAGACAACTGTATGCGTGTAGCTGGAATTGTTATTGCGCTGTGTTGCCATCACAAGTGTGACTGGACACATTATGTAGGCAGAGAGTTCTTTAAATCAGTAGGACTTGGACCAGTAGAATTTCATTATTTTCAGAGAATGAGTAGCTGGGCCACTTGCGGCATGCGAGAAACCACAACCAAATCTTCTACAAACGAAGAAAGTGAAGATCAAACTAACGAGGCAGAAGAACATGAGCAAACATTCAGCAAGACAGAGAATGGTTCTGATACTTTACAAGGGTATGTGATTTTGATTCTAGCAACTGGACTCCTGCAGAAAAGCAAGATTATGTGTAGTGGAATATGAAATTGGTTTGAGTCTTCAAAATGACTCATTTTACAGAAACATTTTAATTACTACATTTATAGCAATAATTTACTTTAGAAATACAACTTTCATGAACATATTTTTCAAAATATTTGAACAGTCATACTTCTCTGAATTGAAATGAACTTACAGTGGCTTCAGTAGTTTTTCTAAGCTTAACTACTAATGCCAATTAACAAAACCATTCTTCTGATACGTTCATTCTTTTCCTCCTTTGTGTGAAACTAGGATATTTACTGTTGAAGAAAGAAAGGAGATAGGCTGCCTTTGTAAACGGCTAATCGACCATGGGAGGATTGAATATTTACAACGACAAGGATACCAGGCTGCACTACAGTACTATACAGAATCTGCTGTGTCCTTGGAGAATGTCCTTTTGACAGCTGTCCCGAGTCCATCTTTGATACCAGAGCCAACTACATGACAGGAATTGATAGGGGAAAAAAAACTATAAAACTTACCAGGATTTTTTTTAAAAGCTAAATCATTGCTTGTAAAAAAATGTTGTAGCCTTTCCTGTATCTAGGAAAAGGTCTTGTTTCCCAGTTTCACTGGGAACTGAATATAGAAACCAGTTTTTACTAGTGGATAAATAAAATCCTTAAGAATACTTGAAACGTGTTGTATGTTGTTTTGTTAGAAGTATACTTCGTATTTTCTTCCATTCACAGTTAATGTTCTTTATTAATTAGCATTTATAGCAGGAGAAGGAGCAGAAGTACAACTTTCCAGATTTCCTGAAAGACAGTGGGTTGAAATAAGAGAAATTAACATACTTTATGTTCACTTTGACATTCAGGATAGCTTTGTATTTCCTCTTAAATTATTTTAAATAGACCTAGGTACTTTCATCAGTCTGTGCTGTTAAGGAAGAAAACTGATATGTAAACTGTCATCTTGATAAATTTTTGCTGCCTTGGTTATTCATTAAATATTGATGGAAAAAATGCTGGCTTAGCATTCTAAATCAAGAACATTGCATTCATTCATTTTGCAAGCCTTCATGATCTATAGAATGAAGATCAGAGAGAACACTTTATATCTGCAATGAGTGAAGTTCTCTCTGCAAATAACAGCTGCCACCAGCACATCTGTTCAAAAGTGCTTTTTTTGGAACCTTTAAGGTTCCACTGGAACCTTTAAGTAGTTACTTCTGAGACTACTGACAGCAATTACAAATGGGATGAAAGTGTGGGGGTGTTTTGTTTTGGTGACTGCATTTTCTGTCAGGGAAAGCAAGTCGTGAGAAACATTTTTATCAGGTGTTGATACTTAATTGTTAAAAAATGTACATTGAGAACAGGGGGATCTCTCCATTCATCCTCCTGTAGCAGTCTCTCTCTTGGCAACATGGAAAAAGAGAGAATGTAGAGCTTCATGAGACAAACAGTGCTGGAAGACTCACACTATTGAAATTCTGATTAAATTGCAAATACCAGGGTCGGTCATCAACTTCCAGTTACCCAGGCTGAAGGTAACTTGGGAACGTTTATTCCACTGTTCCACTGAAGGTAACTTGGGAACGTTTATTCCACTGTTCCATGGTTCCAGTATGTTCCTATTAGAATATATGCAGTGCATGTGAAAATATACTGTGCCACCTCCTGATTTTCCCTTAGTTAAAATCTTCACAGATTTTCTGAAAACCTCAATCATTTAAGAGGACTATTCATTTAACTTGTATACATATTCTGGATTTCTTTTACCCAGTTCATCCTTCCCTTTCTCACTTTATTCCAGAAGGATTAGAATTAATAAAAAAGCCACACCTGTTTTCTTGAGTGACTCCTGGATATACATGTGCATGAATTCAATGCCAAACATTTCCTGTTGTTCCTCCTCTTCTGTATTCTCACATGAAGGGAGCGTTACCTCTAACTCCAGTGGGTTGTCTCTGAAGTTGACAAATCTGACAATTCATCAGAAAAGGTTACTCTTGCAATAGGTTTTGTCCAGAGAGAAGTGAAATAAGATTCCTCAAATGCTATTTTAAGCAAAATAAGTCTTGTCTTATCCTAAACCCACCACTGTACTAGTAGTATTACGTAAAATAAGACAATGCTTTCTAATATCAGTAGCTGATTGTGGTGGGAGAAAACATCGCAGTACTTGTCATTTTGTCTTCAGTTTTTTACCTCATTTTAGGCCTTACTGAACTTCCACAGATGAATGGATGAGAAGAAAAATGCAAATACCTGCATCCCCGCAACTTGGTGAGGCAATAGCCAGCCCTGCCTCCCTGACCTCTGCTGACATGTATTTGTTTAAAGAGTTGCTGCTTCTTCCAAAACACCTGAAAACAGGAAATGTCCTACTGGGTTCAATGTGATTTATTTACACTAACATTCTTCCTATAAATGGCCAGCATCTGGTAATTTGAATGAAAAAGCAAACAGGAAAGTTTCTGTCACAGTATACAAAATATTTTCAATTCTACCAATTAAAAATTTACATTCATTCTCTTCTGTTTTTCAAATCAAATAGAGGAGAGTTTTATCCACGTCATTACATATAATCCATTTTGTTTAATTCTGAAAGCTTGACTTTTCAGTGCAAAAGTTCTACTTTTTGTCATTTTTATTGTTGATTTTTCCTCCTGGCTTTTGGCTCTAGAGAGTGATATAAAAGGCTAATTAGAAGTGGGCATTTAGACCTTTCAGAAATGAGAATATGTATTACAGTCTCCTTTTACATTTGGGACTGTCCTGCTGTACCTTGCTTCTTTAAGTGAGTTGTGACACAAAGTTTTCTGGATGAGGCCTTCAACTGATGTGAATCTTTGTATTTTATGCTTACTTATAGGGCATTGTGTCCACTTGTACAACTGTGGACTTGGCTTTTCTTTCCCACTTCCTTAGCATCACTCTGGCACACAATTCAAGGAAGGCTTTAAAACTTATTTTCATTGATATTTCTGTTGCATTTTCTTACCTCAGATTTGTCATGTCCTTCATACAAGCTGGAATATCCTTAAGTCTGTTGTTGCTTAGAACAAGAGTACTAAGATTTTTCATATTACAAATGGTTTCTGGCAAGGAATTTATCTCATTCCTTTGAAGCCATAATGTGTGGAGATTTTCCATTCTGTAAAATATACATATGTGCAATCAATCAAGATTTAGAAAATTAATCTTATCAATTATTAATGTAAAGTAATTGATTCAGTTTTACAGCCAAGGACTTGTATAAAGAATGAGACAGCCCTCAAAGAAAACCCTGTATTCAAATCACCTAACCTCCAGTGAAAAATACCATTGGAAAAAAACATTCAATTTGCTTGTTCATACTGAATTTATTGTTTATTGAATGGATTATTCCAGCTCATCCAAAATATCACATTAAGGCTGTTAACCTCACTGCAATCTTAAGATTTAACATTAAAATAAGCTTTTTAAGGAGGACTTAATAATTAGAATTCCAATGCAATGGAATTAAACCAAAGATGTGAGCTTTAAATTTTATTTACCTGTCAATTGAATCAGGAAGCTCCTGGAGTTTATTTCCCCCCATATCTAACCATTCCAGATTTGGCATGTTGAGAAGAGCTGAAGGGATGGTAGTAAACTGATTCATGCACAAATCTATGTGTGAAAGCTTCTTTAAATCACTGAGCTGCAAAGGAAGGGAAATGTAATGCAAGTTTGTACAGCTGTTCCATTACAGCAGTGCTGTAATAACATTGATTGAAAAAAACAATTTTAAAACATTACAAGACATTTGAGTTAGGAAAGGCAGAGCAGTTTGAGTGACATAAGCTGATATTACCTAACAATTACAGTTCTTACCTAAAAGGCAGGTAGGTTTGAAACCGATTTGGCAGAACACTTTATCACCCACCAGGCCCAAAAAACCCTGCCTGCTGAGAAGTTGAATGCCATGTCTCCATGCAGATACACCATAAGCCATGAGAAGAAAAAGGATTTTAACTACAGCACCGTCCTTAGTATTTCATACCAGTGGTGTTTCTCCATACCATGTGCTGTTTTTCATTTGTCAAATATTTCTATTTTTACGGCTCAAAATGCATAGAGTGTGTTATAGAGTGAAACTAGATACTTCCCATGTTGTGAAATTTACTACTATGGCAAGACATTCCACAACTTAAACACAGAATCATTCAGTATTGCAACATCTTTTGTGAATCATGCCTTCAGGTGTTTTTACAGTGTCCAAGTGATGGAAAGATGTTTTATTGCAAATCTGGTCCCACTCTAGTGTATATAACGAAAGCTTCATGGTGTTTACCCCACTTAGTCTGAACAGGGCAGAACCATGTATTTGCTATGACCTGTTAATTTAAAAGCTAGCACTCTGCTTTACACCATGTAACCTGTATCCACAAAGGTTTTGTAACTTTTGGATTTTGATTAATAGTTTATAGTTTCATTTAAAGAGTTGTTGTTAGGTATTACTTTCTGTATTCACTGCTGTCAACTATTACCGCTACTATTTTTTAAATAAATAAAGCAAGTAAATACAGTTATATACTTGTAATCTCTAAGAGACTAATCTTAGAGATGGAGGTCTCTTTCACATTAAGGTCAATCTAAATTAAATCTCAGTGGTAAGTGAGCAGTTGTTTTTATCCTCTCTTAATTGCTTTCAACATTTCAGAACAACATGCATCCAACTCTTTATGCATAGGCAGTTGTATAAATTACACAAACCCTCTTCATAACTAGCAGCTCCAGTAAAGATGCTTTCAGCTGTGTCGTGGCACATGGTTTCAAATTGTATTCTCAACCACAAAAAGAAACTTCTCTGTGCAAAGGCATCAGATTGTCAGTGGGGTAAATCAGTTAAGTCCTTCAGCTTAAACAAGAGAATATAAAGTATATTGCTGTCCTATCTGAACTACCAAGTCATGTATCTGAGAAAATAAAGATAAGCTCCTTCAACTACTCAGCTATAAGCACACCCTTCTCATGTGGCTTCAGTTTGGTTAGTCATGTAAGTACTGTTCATGTAAGTTTTTCTGTGGAGTAGTTGTGAAATCAGAATATCAAAGGAAATCTGAAAACATGGAGTGCAATGTTTAATAATAATTTGCTTTGAATAAATTCAAAATATGTGTTAAACAAGACTAAACAAAACAGTCTGTCAAAACCTGAGGAGGAAGATCATAGATACTCCTGTTGACAGCCAGTTCTAGTCTTTCCAGACTCACACAGTTACTTATTTCCTTAGGAACAGACTTTATTCTGTTGTAGCTAAGAAGCAGCTCTTGGAGGCTTGTTAGCTGGCCTGCAGAGAGGGCAAATGAGAAAAGATAAATGTTCATTCTATCTGAAGTACAATAGTACTTGTTTTGTGTTTTCTTTATATTGTTATACAAGCACTCTGTGTTCTCATCAGAAAAAAATTCACTGAAATTCACACAGTAGGACTTGAGGATTCACTAGCGTAGAACCGCGCTCTAGCTGAATGCTATTAAAAAAAAACCACAAAACCCTCATGAACTTAGGTTACTCAAGCTGTGGACTCAGACCATGAAGGCTGGTTTGTTCTATCACTTTTCTAGTTGAATTCTGATTTCTATTATCTGCTGTGCTTACAAGCTTTCTTCTCATGAGGAACTTCCATAAAGGTCTGTCTCCTCCATCTGGCCATTATTTTTTTATTATTTATAGGGAATCCATGGTTTACAGATCTCTCTCGCTGTCAGATTTAAATAATCTGTTTTCCACCTACCCAATATGATTGTTACTCATGCAAAGTGCACACAAATGGCATATTTGTGCAAGATTCATTTTCTTAGAAAAGCAGGTTGAAATAAAAGAAAGCACATCTCACCAATTTCTTTAGGTATACTTTCAATTGAGTTCCGGGATAGATCCAGAACAACAAGGTTGTGAAATCTTCCAATGAACTGAGGAATTTTCTGCAAACTAGTTCTATGAAGCTGCCATTCCTGGAGATAGACCAGTTTCAATAAGCATGAAGGTAGCGTCTAAGACAAGAAGAAGAAATTCAATTTAGTAACAGACTGGTGATTAAAAAAAAAAAAAAAAGATAAATTTTTCCTCCTTCTTAAGCTATGCTGTAGCATCCCAAAATGAACACCATCAATGCAGGTTATTCTGACCACAGATTTAATCTGCTCACTTTTTCCTCCCAGGACTTAGAAAACTGCTGTTGCTGTCACAGCTTAAAAAGTCTCAGGCTTGCTTTTTGGTTGGTTGGTTTTAATTTTTCTTAAAAAAAAAAAATGAAGTCAGTAAAAGTGAAAATGAAACAGCTTTAAGTAACATTTTGCATTTAAATATTGATCTAAATTGTATTTCCTACTCTGTTAACAAAACAAGGGAGCAGCTGAAAGCAGAAGAGCTGAGGGATAGAAAAACAACAACGTCTGCGTTCTACAAGTTCTGAACAAGAAACACTAGGCCTATGGATGACCAGAGCACTGCTGGGTGTGGCTGCCTCTCTCGCACTGGCCTCAACTTGCTCTAATTTTCATCATTTCATCAACACTGGCATTTGCCCTTCTGTGTGTCTCAGCACAGACTGTCAGCTTCCGCTCTGTTGTTGATTCTACAGTTGGCCACTTCCTGACATGCATTAGAAACAAGAATGATGGTACTCTGGAAACTTACTGGCTCATTTTCACTCTTAGAAAAATAAACAACAATAAGAAATATTCCCACGCACCTAAGCACAGAGGGTTTTCACCATGATACATTTCAGTTGTTCTGGTGTGTTAATTTTAAATGGGGATTTAGATAATAAAACTCAAAATCTCCAGTACAAATAATTTCTAATGCAGAAAGCCTTTAGGGCTACATTTTTGCAGAGTAATGCTTAATACTCGGGACTGAAAAAATCATCTTACTTTTACACTTTCACAATAGTGTGCCTCACTGCCTTATAAGCAAAGCACACAGTGAGCACTTCATAAGTAAAAATAGTACAACTGTGAGTATAAAGTTGTAAATACCAGTTTTCTAATGTGCCAGTCATTCAACTCAAGCAACATTCATTCCTGTCAACACTACCTTCCATTCTTCTTCCTCTATCCTTAAAATTGCTCTTCCATCTTCATGAATAACTTTTTCTTTGAGCTTTGCTAAAGCGGCTCTCTCCTCCCAGACAAGTAGTAGCCTACAAGGGAAAGAAGATCCCTCAGAGCTGTTACAATGAGTACAGGCAATAATTACGATCCATTCTATTTTCTGTAACAGAAACAAGAGCCTTCTTGGATGTCAAATATTTAATATATCTGGCTGCTAAACATACTATCAACTTGAGGGAAGACAAGAACATAAAGTAATGTTTGGCTGAGGTAATTTACAGTCAGGAGGAAGACATAACTTCATTCAATTTCATTTCATTGCAGCAAGGCAACAAAATATAAAGTCTCATGGAATTAAGTTCTAAAGCTGTTAATTTTGAAGCANTGAGAGGAAAGCTTAACAAACTTGATCTCCAGTGGTTACCATATCCCCACATGGGAGGATTTTAACATCTGACTTTAGGGAATTCAGTATGTCCTAAAATCTTTATCACAGAATAAAATTCTTGGTTTGACTTGACCATATTGCTAGATTTTAACTGGTGGGAATTCTGCTAAAGTAACAACTAAAGAATTGGTTCTGGACAAGTTTGAAAAGACAGGTTTTCTGAAAAGTAACATCCAGTCTAACTTTTCACATACTTAAAGTTCTACAATTTACCTACCTTCCTGCAGACCTCTGTCTGAATTCCTTTTCTTTCTGCAATTCTTCATTTATCTTGTGTATTCTCACTTCCCAAAGTGCCTTCACAGCAGTGAATGTTCCAACACAAATTGCGGTTTCAGTCATGATCCTTACATATTCAGATTCAGTCACAGGAATCTGACTGTGAATTTCAGGCTCAATGCATCAGCGCATCTATCAGCTACCAGAGGGGGACAGGGACATGAAAACTAAAACACTGCAAATCCCACTTGATTATATTATTAGATTTAATTAATGTATAGAATGGACAGAATTTTACCAACCACTTTCTCTTTATAAGGATAATTATAATTGCACCTAGTTAAATTTTCTTATAGTCAGAAATGGTATTTTTGCAATCACTCTGCAACTCTGCATTCTTAGTCAGTGAAAAAATGCTTCTCAGCAGTTCCTTCCAATGGTAGCCTGAGTACTGACCATAATTATTAAATGCAGATAGGATCATTCATTCCCTTCTCTATTTGTTAGGGGAAAATGGCAGGATTTGACATGTGACACAAATGGCAACCAGTGTGGCACAATAGAGTTTGGCATCTGGGTTCCTGAACAGGGATTGTATGTTTTCCTGGAAAGAAAGGATTATATCTTCTTCCCCTCCCCACATAAATGTGATCCCATTTATTAGTTTGAAGGATTAACTTCCTTTCAGTGGTCCTCCTAGTAGTTACCTTTCCCATTCCTCATCCCAATATGCAACAGTAACGACTAAGAAATTGTATGAACAATGCTTCTATTTGTTTAGAGACTTTTTTTTTGCCTATAAGCCTTTTCAGGCAGAAACAGATATCCTGTTATATAAACTGCAGAAGAGACACTGCATTGAAAATCTCTAATGAGATATTTGTTAATACTTGTACTACTAAAACCAGTATCAAACTATACAGTCAAAACAATACTTATTTTTAGTAAAGCCTACACTGGGCAACTCTCTTTCCTGTGGAAAGCATATTTTCCAATAAACATTGCTTTAGAATCATGAAATATGAAAGAGACCCTAAATATATGACTTTGTTTTCAAGATTTAATTATATAACAACAGAACTACTATCAAGAACTTTTTGTTCTTAGTTCTTACTATTTGTCAGGAAAATAAAAAACCTAATAATCACACCATCATAGCCAGCAATTCAGAAGTGAATTCCTAAGTGTGGCTATAAAACAAGTGCAAATTTACTCCCAAGCAATCAGATCTCCTAACAACTCCAAGCACCTGAAAGAGTTTAACAGCAACTTACCTCAATTATTTGGCATTTTCAAGGATTTTCTGTGACTCATTGCTTTCTGGGCAAGAGCAGAGATAAGTCATGAATCTTGCCTGTACTACCAAAACCATTTAGAACTCTCACTCAGACTTCAATGCAACGTCAGTCTGGTTCTAATTTTAACCTATGCTGAGAATAGAAGGTATCACATGAGGCACTTCTGCAAAAGCCCCAGGCATTTAAGTCTTCCCAGTTTGCTGAACGTGACTGGACTCCCATAAACCCCTGGACTCCCAGGAACAAAAGTTACAAATTGTGAACAAAAAGAACAAAGGAGCACTTGCTATGCTCCACAACAAACAATATGCTAGTTCTGAATTCAAAATGACAATTACTTGTTTTAATCTAGTAATGTTTCTCTGCAAGATAACCAAGCTTAAAAGCTCTATTAAACAGTAACATTGACTAGTTAGATTAGGAAAAACATTAAATCACCAAGTATTTTACTCATTACTCTTGCCTATGCTGAAGAACTCTGGAAAAAATTTAGTGCAAATTGCTGAAATCCAGACAGAAAAGTAATCTTTACCAGGATGTGTAGAGGGGTTATCACTCACCCCTTTTCATGCTTCCAATCATGTAACATTTTTAACATTCTACTTTTTCAAAGAGCCCTTGGAGAAGGTAAAAGGAGAATAACTTTGTCAGAATTTTTCTTCAACCAAACAGGAGGATAGTGAACATCAATAATCACAGGTCACTATTTGAGGCAGAAGACATAAAACTGGATAATTCTAAGCAATTCTTGCACTGGGGTATAAAATATGAGAATGAAATTGTAACAATATAATTCATTTGGTTATAACCTTCTTCCAGTAGGAATAGTTTTAATTTGTTACCAGCCCTAGATTCTACCACTACCACACAGAACTTAGTAACTAACACACAGAACTTAGTAACTAAAAACACCCTCTCCAGTCCATAACCAAGGAAATACCTGACCACCGATACCTATTTAAAAGGACACTGCTTTAGCTTTCAATCTAAGCTTTTTGGTTCATTTAAAAGTTACACAAAAGCAAAAATTACTCAACACGTTCTTTGGTTTTTCTTCTTACAGTTTCAGTGTAGATTCAATCTCACATTTTTTTAATCAATGTTTTTTTTCTTGATCTAAAAAAGTCCTCACCAAAAACCTAACCGCTTAATTTTCTCCTCCTTAACAGAGGCAGATAATTAGAGGTAGGAAAAAACAAACAAACAAATACCCAACCCTTCCCTCTTACAGGAGTTTCGAGAGACAAACTCCTCCCGTGGGCAGAATTATTCTGTCTTAACTACTTCAAAACCACTTTGTTGCTTTCTATATCACTCACTTATGTATCCTCAATTTATTTGCTCCACGGTCATCAGATTAAAAAATATACTATTTGAACTGAGCCCTTACCACGATAATATACTTAGAGGTCTGCAGCCATTAGGCTGTGTTCTTTTCATAGTCTAGAGTGCAGCAAGTTCTTTAAGATAAGAAGAAAGAGAAGTTAGAGTCAACTGTACAGGATTGCCTGCATAAAATTCACAAATAAAACCAATATTACTACAATTCTTTGTGGTTTTAATTTTATTAGGAATAAATAAATCTGATAAAAATGAAATTGGTGTTAGGCGTGATATATTAGCCAAATTTTGCAAGAAATTACCTATACATAAAAGATCCTTATACCACAATAATAATAATATAAACAGCACCTTACATGTATGCTCCCATGCTCCCTCCCCTACATGACCAGCTTTCCTCGTGCTCAGTCTTAGCATCAAGCATAGCAGAGAATCCGCTTCTGGCAGCTCACCTTGCATCATCACAGCTAAATGCAATAGACAACTTTGGTCTACAATTTCGGGGAACGCTCCTGCAGAGATTTCTATGTATATAAATAAATGAGAAAATGTCCGTTTTGTGCCCCACAAGTTAATTTTTAAGGCCACGTAACTATCTCTTCTTGCATCTGTTCGCAATCCAGGTTTCTAGAAGGCATTTATATCCAAGAGTTTTCTCTGTATCACCTATTAAATAACCAGAGCAATCCTCATTATCTTTTTAGTTTACCTTAAAGACACATAACTGTTGTCTGTTCCAATGGCATTAATGTAAACCTATTTATGATGTGCCTCATATCCGAGTTTTAAAAGTCCTTATCTCAAATAATATTTTTTAATGTTAATTCTTTGTTTCGTCTGATTAATCTGTCAATTTTCAGTATCTGAACATCAATAACAGGAGGTGATGCAAGCTTTTAGAACACATTCTGATTACTGTAAGGCTTACCTAACAATGGAATAACAAATGAGATCCTTCTTCTCTTTCTTTTTTTTTTTAAACAGAAATATGCTTTCTATATAAAACCAAAAATAACCGGAAAATACTTATGGACTGCAACCACTTCCAGCCTGTAAAAATACAGAACATTCCAGAGAGTATTAGGGCCCTGATAGGTATCACTAGATGTTATCAGTAAGCATTTGAATAAATGTGCCCCCTTCATTGTATTTAAAGAGTACCTGTGCAAGTAATTGCCAGGAAAAAGGGGACTAGCAAAACACTTGAGAGGTTTATTTAGTTAAACAACAAAAAGCTCTCTGGACATCTTACAGCAGAAGCAACAAAGGCATTGTATTGGTGTATGATTTTTGCATAACTTCTTTTGGGAACTGGATATTATTTGTAAATAAATTTGTGTCCAACAAAGAAGAACTATGAGTACTGACGTTCCAAAGAAGTTAATCAGATTATAGATACTGCAGGTGCAAATCGCTGTTATTGTCACACCTCACAACCGTTTGTATTATAAAATGCAAAACAAAGACATTCAATCACCATATTCAGAAGTCGCACCTTGATCTATTAAGCCTGACAGTCTGCTGTAGAAGAATTTACAGCACTGCTAATTAAAAGAAGTAACAAAAATTGATAGACTGATACCAGCTGTTGAGAACTTTTGACCAAACAGAATTATTATATAACTTGAGTGGCAAAGGGCATGTGCTAGCAGAGCCAGCTTTTAGAAATATTCAGTCTAATCCACAGAGTTTAAAGGCATATTCTAGCCGTGGTTTCCTCTATTTGAGGTCTAGCAGCATTGAAGCAGGGTTCTCCAAGTAGGATTTCCATAAGTTAGAAAACCGGGCCATTGTAGCTCCATCAATGATGCGGTGATCAGCTGACCAACTCACATTCATGATCTGTGCTTTAAATACTTCACCTTTTCCATTAAACCGAGGAAGAACCTAAAACATCGGGGAAGGCAAAAAATAGAGTTATTAAATACTTTCACTAACAAATCTGTATTTTTTTAATTGTTAATTTGTTAATCTAAATTTTGCCTCCTTCATTTTGTGGAATTAGAGAGACAGCAGTAATGCCATCCAAAAAACCAAAAGACATTCCTATTGTTGTTGGCACTGTGGCCTAGAACATATTGCAAACCTACATTATAAACAGTTATATCCTGTTTCCACCACCATGGAAGTAGTGAAAACTTTTCCTGACTCAAAAGTGTCTTCCCAAACAGTTTACTGCAACATTAGTGCTCAAAAGCTCATTAGTGCTTTTTTTAAAGCATTCTCTGAACAAAAGTCTCACAGGAAGAGCACATAAAAAGTATCATAAATTCATACTTAAATTAAATTAATTAATTTCCAGCATCAATCTCAAATATGATCTCACATTAAAGAATTAAAGCCTGAAATTCAGAAAACATGAAACTGACTTAATCATACAGAGTTCCATATGGATTCAGCTATCTGGCTCTGAAATTAAACTTCATTATGAGAATACATTTTTGGTCTCAAGTTATCTCCCTGATGTTAGCAAAAATGCTATCACCATCTTGCATAACTTGTAAAAACATATTTACATTGTTTCTTAATAACTAGAAGGCTAAACATGAATGTGAGTGAAATATAACAGGATTCTAAAAAAACAAATCTGGGCCTTTGGCATAAGAGTCTTCTATTTACACATTTGGTGTTTCTGCAGGGTCATCTAAAAACATCACAAAACTTTTGAATCACAAGCTATGCAGTTTCTGTAACGTGAAGAGGAAATGTTCATACAAGAAAAAAAGAATACTCCACGTTTCATTTGCATTACAGTTGACCTTAATTAGCAAGACACAAACACTCAAATCAGTGAGATAAAGTTAATATACCTGTATCTTTCCAAGTGCTCCAATAGCTACTTCAGGAGGTAGTATCACTGGTTTTGTGTAAGTGCCACCAATCTACAAAAGAAAAAGCTGGAGATATTAGTTAACAAATATATTTTAAGCAGACAGCCTCCTGAATTAATTGCTACAACTATTGTTCATTTAACATTAAAGTTTACTTCAGAAGCAGTTTTCAGGCTGAAGTTCTCACTTTTCCTGTACTTACTGTGCCAATATTTGAAAGGGTGAATGTTCCCCCAGTGAGGTCATTTGTTCCCAACTGGCCTGCAGAGCCCAGGGACTGTAGGCGATTTAATTCAGAAGCAATCTCAAACACGCTACAGACTTGAACATTTTTCACATTTGGGACAATTAAACCTTGCTCTGTGTCCATGGCAACTCCAATGTTGTGCGAAGCCTGCAACAAATTTAATTAACCAGACAATAACATAAGTAGTCAACATAAAAAGTCTTCTACATAAAAAAGCACTTGCATAACATCTTCTTTATTTATCTTTTTAACCTAGGCAGTGCTGTCTGTTGTAAGCAACTCCTCTAGAAAACTTTGAGGGAAGAAAGGATGTAAATTTTGAAGTATTAGCTTCTCAAATCTGCAAACTGCAAATTGATTTTAGCAATTTCACATCCAGGAAATACAAAACCTGGAATAAATATTGTGCTGAAAACATTTCACACTAGGATCATTATATCAGTAACAAAACATGACTACCAGATTTTTAAAAGAATGCTAAAATTAAAAAACCAAAAACAAACAGAATTGCCTTTCACTTGCTAGATGGAATACATAATACATTGTCATCTGAGAAATATTGATAAAACTGCACAAAAAGGTTTCAAGGAGTATGTACACATCACTTAAGAAAACACAGACTTGCTGCTCAGAAATATCAATCCATCACCTTGTACAAAAACTTACTGTTTTTTATCAAAACTGAGTTTAAAGTATGCCTTTAAAACAAGTGCCAAATGATTATATTAGATTTTAAGTGTTCTCATTTTAAATACTTGGCCCATCTCCAGGTGAAAAATAGGAAATTACTCCATAAATATGCTTTTTTCAGGCAAGCCTAAATAACAAAGTGACTCTAAAACTACTGAAATAAATTCAAAATCGATCTCAGAATTCAGACTCACAAATTACTTTCCAGCACAACACAATAATATTGGTTCTCACAAGTAGCTCTAACATTCTGAAAAACTGTTAGTTTAGGTTTTCTGCTCACAACTTTTACCAGTAGTCCACAAACCTTGTATGTGACATTTTGACAGTTTTCATCCAAAGAAGCATTAAGAATGGGATACTGCAATAACCCCAGAGAGGCTGCCTGTTAAACATGAAAGAAAAAAAAAAGGATATTTTTTATATTTAATAACCAGAGAGCTGCATGGAAAGGAAGTAAAATTGGGAGGCAATTTAGATTAATAACAATATGGCTTTCCTCAATGCAATCAAATTCGACTTAAAAACTCAACTAATCTTATCAGTTGATATTCTGTCATTATTAAGACAGGAGAAATAAAACACAAGACCCAGATGTACATCAGACAGACATACAAAAACTGGTAAACCCTCTCCCAAGTTGACATTGAATCTGCATTTGCTATTTCTGTTCCACAATTCAAATCAAATATCCCAAGATCAAAGTTAAAACTTTAAGTAGCAAAGTCATTCTCAGCTCTCCACTTAAATGACAATTATTTCAAGAAAGTAATATTAATTCCCTGAAAATGAGTGAGTAGAATGACTGCTTACATAGCACTTTNGGGAGGTGGTTGATCGACCTTTCCTGGAGGTGTTTAAGGCACGGGTGGACGAGGTGCTGAGGGACATGGTTTAGTGTTTGATAGGAATGGTTGGACTCAATGATCCAGTGGGTCTCTTCCAACCTGGCTGTTCTATGATTCTATGATCATAAGTTTCATACTAACCTATGTACTCATGGCAACCAAATCAGTGCAAGTGCCTGGTCTTCTGAATAACAGAAGCCATGTACTCATTCACCTGAGGGATTCATTACCAACAAAACACAATAACGATGCATTTCAAGTGAGGTTCATTTTAATGGAGCTCACAAAAAATACTGACAGTTTCCTAAATTTGTTTTGTGTAATTCAAGCAGCCAGCAATGCTTACCCCCATAACGAATAACACTTTATCTGCTCCATCCTTCCCTACCAATATATCAAAATTTTCTATATTATATATCTCTAATGATAATTCCAACTGTAAATTGTGGTTCAATTAGCAAGAAAAGTTGAGATTTCTCATGATTTGTTGTTTCTTAGGAGGCCGAGAGGCGCTCCAACCTTACAAAAATTATTGATCAGATTTTGGCAAAATTGGCACACATACTCCACACAGCGCTCTGCTGCACATCTCACCTTTATGAAGAAAGGCATAAAGGAAAGCTTAACTCCACGAAGTTGTGCTAGAGGTTTCAGCTCTTCTCGCAACTGAACAAGCTGAGTCAAATCAATCTCATCACAATAACCGAAGTGAGGTATCTTCAGGGCTGCACTCATAGTCTTTACCATTGCTTTCTGAAAACCTGTAAAATATTCACCGACTTCTTAAGGCAAGAAAACAAACCCCTGGGAAGTAACGGTGAGATTTCAATTATTTGTTTCCATTAAACAACTTACACAAAAAAACCAAACAAACCAAAACAAAACCACATCCCAACCACAGATAAGAAAGGACAGGGTAAAGCTCACTTTAGGATCAACAGTTATTCAGCACACGCAACTCAACTTTTATGATTGTAATATTTCAGATTATATTACTGCATCTCTCTCTTATGTCTGTATGCATTTGGAATCTCAAAAAAAGTGATCTGCACTACTCTTTCCAGCCTCTCCAAAAAAACATCACCTGACAGACAAGCAAAAGCCTTTTATCTTCCTCTGTTAACGTTAATCTTCTTACCTTGGTGTTTTTTGTTGTGCTCTTCTCCACAAGAAGAGCGAATGCTGAAGCACACTATTATTAAGGACTGACAAACCCTGAAATTCACTGCACTTTGCTGCTAATTGCATAATGTTTTGTACTGTTACAAAGTCACGCTTCAGAATTCCTGCCTGTTTCAGCATACATTTGATAAAACATAGATTAAAAATGGGCAATTGCAACTTGCAGCCCAACTCCATCCAAGCAAAATATGAACAAGTATTTCATAAAATAATAATTTAATGCAACACCTTGTTATGGAGCATGTTTTCCTATTGCCCATTTGCACGCCAATACAATGAAACACACTCCCATCAAAAGGAACCAACTGTTCACTACGTAACGTTTACTGGCAGACTACTGTGAACATGGTGTCGAGATTTCACATTTCGTGATTTACCTGTTACAGGTTCAGTTTTATCTTTTCCTGAAAAGACAATGGGTCTGGAAACAGGCACAGGAATTTTGTGTGCTTTATCCTTTGGAGCAGCTGGCACAGTCTCTGATTTTGGCAAAGGTGGGATAATTTCAGCCTTCGGTGATGGAGGCAAAATAGCTCCTGTTTGTTTGGCCAAGTAATTAAGTATGTCTTCTTTTAGAATTCTGTTATCTTTCCCTGTTCCAACAACTTCACTCAATTTAATCTGAAAAGTACATAACAAGCTATGACACTTTCGTTTTACAGCAATAAGAAAAGTTCCTACATTCTGAGCTATGGTTAAAAATTATTCCACTTACTGATCTAACAAACCTATGGGTTTTTTTCCCTTTCTATGATTTATTAGGCATTCAATGTTGTTCAAATCATCCAGAAAGCCCACTACGTTCAATATTTTAATTTTTATTGCATATTTTAAGGAAGAATTATGAATGCTGCTTCTCTTAATTACTTCACAGGATCAATAGTGAAATATTAATTTGAGGAAAGCTATTTGTCATTTAGTTTTCTCTACTTATTGTTTTATTTTCTCCTAAAAATGCACCACAAGCTTTCAAAACCCATGGAATATTCACAGGAAAAAAAAGAAAAGCACTTAAAAGATAATTAGTAAATCCTCTGTTCTAATACAAATCTGAAAAAGAACAAGGTACATAAAGCTGAGATCCGTTTTTTCATGTCCTTCTTCCTTTGTCTCAAGAATCTATCCTAATACTTCATTATTTTTATTCTAAAAAGGTTTTCTTAATCTCCAGCCTAGAGCATCCTAGCTGCATTTTAAGCCAAATAATTCTTTTCCTATCCACCATAATCATCAGAAAGCACGTTCCTCTTCATCTTTAGAGCAGGTTTTACAAATCTAAAATGTTTTTGAAAGTAAATAATTCCTCACTGCACTTTCCTCTAGACCAATGTTCCCCTAGTCAGCCAAACTGCTATGTAAAAGATGGATAAAATGCAGTAGGACCTGAGTCAGCAAACTCACATTGTTCTCCATGGCCAGACGACGAACTGCAGGGGTTGCTAATGTTTTGTGACCTTTTATCTCTTGGTGAGTGTGCTCTTCATGAGACATAGGAGGTGTTTCAACAACATCTTCTTCTGGGGCAACACCTGAAAACAAACAAAAAAAAATTTACTACATTGTCAGAATTTGTTAAATTCCAGCCTCAACCATCTTGTGGTTATGTGACAGATGTTTTTTAACAGTTACTCTGAGCTACTGTGGATGGGAACACAGTATGCTAAAGGCTGCTGCATAAGCTAGATTTTCAAGAGGAAACACCTGGATTTTGAGATTTAAATCCTAATAAAAAATCACAGCTTTTTCAATTTATTTTAATTAACTTTGTAAAGGGAAAAAAAAAATTCAGTTTTAAGATTTACAGGAAGAAAAAGCAAACTCCTCTGTCACTGATGGGTTTATAACAACAAACATAAAATATTCAAGAGAAAATAATGGCTTACAATACCTTTTGAAGCATCAATTTCGATGTCTACTAGTGGTTTTCCAACAAAAGCAATTTCATCTAAATTGTAATGCAGTTTTCTAATGATGCCATCATAACGACTAGTAATTGTAACGGAAGCTTTATCGCTTTGTACTTCACAGATGCTATCAAACTGAGATACGCTGTCACCTTCTTTTATATACCTAAGAGGAAAACACAGGCTGCTACAAAACAGATTATGTGTAATAATAAGGCATTTCAACACTGCCTTCCTTCACTATACATTTTGATTTTGCTTAGTCCATTCATCGTTGGCTTTTTACAAAGAATTTAAGTGATAAAATCTTTTCCTATTACAACAGATAAAGGGTATAGGATAAAATTATGTGGATTCTTCAGACTAGTCATTTGTTTCTAAAGTTCAGCCTAAGTAAGTATAACAAAACACAGAACTCCTGCACCCTGAAACAATAATTACTGGAAAAAAGCATATACAGAGGTGCAATTAAGGCATCACATTTCTTTCACCTTTTCCACTCCCAAATAAACCAGACTGTAAAGAAACAAAATGTAAAGCTCAATATATACAAGGTTTTAAAACATGGAAAATGAAAAGTGAAAAACTTCACTAGTGACCCAGAAAACATATTTTCAGATAAATAATTGATAATACAGCTGTTAAACTACTTTCTGATTTCTTAGTATGTTTCTATGAAAGTAGGGCTTACCATTCTTTCACAGTCACCTCCGTAATCCCTTCTCCAATGTCAGAAAGCTTAAACTGGACAATTTGGCCACATGAGACTTAAAACAGACAATATGAAAAACAGCATGTTTAACATTTAATATAAAATATCAGACAGAAAAATATGAATGCATCAAAAACAGTCTACATACCAGTCATACACAAACTGCTAATATAACACAAAATAGCAAAAAAAAAAAAATTTATTATGAAAAAGATTACCAGCAGTTGTTCTGAATAATCGCTGTTGATGACTAAACTTGACGGCAGATTTGTCAAACACGCATACATATTTTGGTCTTACAAAGCGAATGCTGCTGCAGGATCTAACATGGTGAATGCAAACCTGGGGGAGAAAAGTCTCAGGTGTTCATAAAATCGACTGAGGAATGTAGAGCTCACTTAATATTCCTAATGCAAAAGTAATATTAAAATAGTTTAATTCTACTTTAAACAAGAGACGTTCTTATGGAATCACAGTTATATGGAATACACACAGAATGTATAACCATTAAATTAGCATAAGCTTTGCCACTCTAACTTCTTTCACTAACACAACACATGGGGAGATCAAAGCCACAATAACATAACCAACTAACAAAAATCATGACAAGATCTGGAAAGAGATTCATACTTGCTATTGCTTCTCTAAGCAATTAAGTTTAATCAGGACACACACACCCCAAGCATACATAATATCAACTACATCAACCAACTGAAACAGTTTTATCCAGAATGGATACTGGAAGTGTCCCCTAGACTGCAGGAAAAATGAGCATATTTTCCTTTGGTAGTTCTTGTTCCAATCAAAGATTGATCAGAAGTGCTAATTGGTAAGGAAATTCACACCAGAGGGCACAGACAGTTGCCCTTTTATTCTGTTAATGTACAGGAGGCATTCATTATCGAGTAAATTTCACATCAACCTTATTAATTTTTTTAAGAGCTGGTCACAAGATGGTTGTCTTTCTTGGTTACAATTATATTTATCCAGAAATCAACTTAAAGGGTCAATGAAATTTTCTGAAAGTTTGTTCAGACAAAACTTTATGCTTTAAAGCATCATGTAATCAGTCATGATTTTGGTCAAAAGCAAAGCCAGTAACACTTGCATTGACATAAAGAGGCATTTTATGATTAATCTCAATAGAAGTTAGTTTAGACCTTTTCTTATTTAGTCAAATTTCTTAAATCTATTGCAATTCTAGTGTTATGTTGTCTTAGAGTGCTTCAAAATTAATAGAAATAACAATTTATCTGTAGATACTATCTCTAATTAATTTAGAGATATGAAAAAAATTCAGGTGCTACAATGTACCTCAAGTAGCTCAAAACTGTAAAATTTAGAAATTATCTTCTTAGAGTTGCCAGAAAACAGCACACCTGCATAGGAAAGGTGATTTTAACTTGGGGTTTTTTTTCAAAAATCCTTTCAATAATTACAGAGCATATGAAATGTCCTGATTGCCCTCCCCACCCCCCGAACTGTTCAACTCATTGACTTCATATTACACTTTTAAAAGATAGATTCAGAAATGTATACAATTCTGAGCTGATGATGTATGCATTTTCTGTATTTAATCTAGCACTGCAAGGTATCTTTGATATCAACTTTCCTTCGGAAACAAATATTTATACAATACAATCTACTATAAAGGACACAACAAAGTTATACCGAGGTACTTTCTGGCTGCCTGCTGCTAAGGTTGATCTAAAGAAACTATTTTTCTAATTCCTATAATGAGCAAACAGTAAATCCTGTTCATTAGTCCTCCAAACAACTTTCCATATTAAAAAAAAAATAGGTTAAATGGTAATTCAATGCTACAAGAAATCTTATTTTATTAACATATTTAAAATTCCCATTCAACTACAAAACTGGTATAAAATGTCTATCTTCACAAGCCTATTTTCTGCCATTTTCAATTGGTTTTCTTCCCACTGGAGTTCATCAGTTTGGGGTTTTGTCTAACATCTTTTCAGTCCCAAATTTACAATAAAACTCTTTTCTCTATATATAACCCTAAACGGAAAACACTGAATATTTACCTGTGAAGATGATCACAAGGAGCACATCAAATCTCTGAACTACCTCTAAATGTGAAGTTTCATAATGCTTTCCATGTGTTTTTAATATTTGGTAACCAATGCAGGTAGTGAATTAGTAATGTCACTGCCAAAAAAACAGACTGGTTTTGTAACAGAAGAGTTTCAAATTCTATTTGCAGGAATAATTCAAAACTACTGCATTTTTTAAAAAGGAATCTTTTTGTTCTGTAGTTTTGCATAATCTCTACTGAAAAAGTCAGCATGCTGGTACGCTAAAGCAACAATACCTTACCCAATTTCACAGAACAGTGTTCCTTTTTAACAAGGGAGAAATTAAAATCTAAGCAATAAAGAGGTTGTGCTTATTAATTTCCGTATTTTCTGTGTAATGTTGAATAAGGAAATAACAAAAGCATATAAAAGATAAGTTTAGTACCCATCTACATATCTTGTCATCTGCAAAAATATAGTAACAAAACCCAGCAAGCACAGTATTAACAGCTATGTTTATTTCACTGCTGTTACGCTATATTGGCAATCCAAAGGCAATAGTGCTCCAGTCAGATAACACCTTTCTTCTGCAAGCGTTCAAAATGCGGAGTTACTGAGGTGAGAAGAAACTGAAGGCACACTCCAGTCTCTCACTGGTACTGAGGACACATCAGCCACTGATATCCCACTGACAAAGACTTGCAGTTTGAACCCAGTCAACATGAGAGCTGTATGCTATGTTGGGGAGAACAGTCTTGCCCCCGTTCAGTTCAGTTTGGGTTGTTTCCTTAAAAAGAAGCCAACTGTGCTTTTCTAAATCACCAGCCATCCTAAATATTTCTTGGTGGCCTTAGAACATTTTTATGCAGCCTGTGAGCAAATGACTGCCTGACGAAGTAACACCACATTTCAAAGTCATGCTAACTACTTCATGCTCAAAGACAACGTCTTCACATTAGGACAACCCTCTACAGAACTTTGTTGACTTGCTGTCACATTAAGTCACTGTAACGCATGTTCACTTGCACTGGATTTATTTTGCATACACATTCTGTATCTCCATGTACACAGTTGTCTATATACTAAAGTAATGCCTTTGGCAGCATGTTTCAGTCCGACATTATTCGTCACATAAATAACTGGCATCGTGTCCTAGTGTCTAGGTAACTTATTTCCCTATTTCTTGACACAAAGACCCCTAGGCTCCTTTGTTCTTCATAACAGCCCCCATGGACAACCAGCATTATATTGTTCCTCCTCTTGCTAGCCAAAATGTCTGCACATGTACTGAGAATATTAAATACCTTTAGTGTTATTAAGTCCACATTATTTCTTGGATCTCTCCACATTATTTCTTGGATCTCACCACTGCTTCACAGCAGACGGTCGAAAGAATTAGTACCCAGCAAAATTTAAAATGTGGTTGCAGGAAGCACTTTGTAAATTGTCAGTTCTATAGTTCAGCATGCACACAGATAAGACAGAATCATAGAATCATAAAATAGTTTGGCTTGGAAGGGACTTTAAAGATTATCCAGTTCCAATGCCCCCCGCCTTGGGCAGGGACACCTCTCACTAGACCAGACTGCCCAAGGCCCATCCAACAGGGTCTCGCACACCACCAGGGATGGGGCAGCCACAGCTTCCCTGAGTAACCTATGCCAGTGCCTCACCACTCTCAGAGTGAAGAAATTCCTCCTTACATCAAGCCTAAACCTGCCCCTCTCCAGTTTACACCCATTCCCCCTCATCCTATCACCACTAGCCTTTATGACTAGTCCCTCTCCAGCTTTCTTGTAGGTTCCTTTCAGCTACCAGAGCATTTTCATCTTATCAGAATCTCCCTCTAGAGTTGAGTGGATGGTTTGGTTAGAAAGAAGAGTAAGAAGTTGTTGCTGTCAATGTTCTTAAGTAAAATTACTTATACAGGCTAAAACTAGGTAATTACAAAAGTATTGCTGATAAAATTCCTCACTACTACGCTTGTGAAATACAATATGAATTAGAAGCAAAAATAATAGTAGAGACTAGAACAAGGATCTCTTCTTGATTCTGTTTTCACTGGGATTATCTCACTAATACACGTTTCTTTCCCTGACTCTGCACAGCAACGGCACAAATGGGAGCAAGACGGCTGTAACACGGGAAGGCAGCGCGTGTGTCTGCTGCGAGGCTCCGGGAAGACAGGTTCACCCCCTGAAAAACTGAGACCCCTCAATCTCCCTCTCGCAGTGCCGGAGGCAGCCCCGGCGAGGATCCGGGAAGGCGGCGCAGCCCGGGTCCATGCTGCCCGCTCCCGGCTAACTGGAAGCGACAGGCCCTCGGGATGCCGCCCCCGGACCGGCTAACGGAGAGCGTCACCGGCCGCAGCGCCCCCCGCTCCCCTTACCAGGCGCCCCACGGCTCGGCAGCCACCCCGCAGCGCCGCCACGCCCGCCATCTTAGGCCGGGAAGAGGCAGCCCGCGCGCCGCACACCTCCCACCCGGCAGCCAACCAGCGGCCGCCCTGAGCCAGGGCCGGCGAGGGCGGTGGCGCCAGCTGTAGCCAATCAGAGACCGCTCTGAGCGAGGGCCGCGCCAGCTGCAGCCAATCAGCGGCTGCCCCAGGCAGTCCCCGCGCGCCTCGTGTCCCGCCGTGCTCGGGAAGTGCCCGCGCCTGAGGGACCAGCTTAAAGCCACCGTGGGCGATGGGGCATGTGTCGCTGTGATCAGTGGCAAATGTTTGAGCTCGTGTCTTCATCTATAGCAGCGGCCTAAGCTTGTTTATCCTATAGTGGTATGTGCCTTGAGGGATGTCTGTCCAAAGGGGGCCTGCTGTGCAAGGAACTGGCTTCCCGCAAGATAAGAGAAGGAAGACTGGAATTCACGCTGCCACGCCAGCAGTAAAAAACTGCCTATGTCAAAGTTTGGGCTGTATCCCTCTTAAGGTCGAAAATTTAACAAGGAGGAAGACCTTTGGACCCCCAGAAGGGTGCTCACAACCTCTCAAAAGGACTGACTGTGCATGCAAACACAGCGTGAAGATATGTTAATGACTTTGAAATGGAATGAATATGTAACAAAATGAATATGTAATACCTTTCCAGATGATTAAATGACTATGCATAGATTTGTACAATAAAAGATAAATGGTTCTCACTTGGCATGTATGTTTTTGGTGGAGTGATTCCCCCACACGTCCAGCGCTGCTAATAAAAAAGATTACCTGCTTAGTAACAACTATCCAGCTCTTATTGAGTTATTATCACAGAAGCCTCAACCAGCCACACCTAGCCTGTCAGCATGATTGTACTGTTCTTGGCACAGAGAGTGCAAGACAGGCAGTGAGTAGCTGGGGCCTGGGGTTCTGTGGTTTTGTAATTTGTTCATTCAACAATAGAAAAGCTAGATCCCTTGCAGCTATGTTTGGAAACCTCACATGTGCTCTGTGTAGGACCCCCACTACTCTCCAAATCCTCACTGCAAAAAAGGGGCTCCCACAACTGTAGACCTGGATGATGATAATGGGACAATTGGTGATGGATCTGTCTTAATTACTCTACTTATTGCCTTGAAAGCTGATAAGTGTTAACTTGTTAATCACTACTTGTCAGTCATTACCTTTCATGTTGTAGTAAGTTAAGTAAAACTTGCTTTCACAGAGTATGAGATGGAGTTTTATGCTGATTGTGCTTAGCACCATGTGGTAAAACATCTTCCTGTAGCTACCTTGCTTTGGAGGAAACCACTCACTTGTAAACATGATGGCAGGAGCCTGGGTGCTTGCCTCCCACAAGACAGAGCCATTCCCACAGGGTTGCCATCCCAACTGCTGCTTGGTCACTGCTCGACCCTAGCGCAGCCCTTGGCCATGATACAAAAAGTAGTTACTAATATAAAATAAAATATTTTTTATTTAAGCTGAATCATAGAATAACCAGGTTGGAAGAGACCCACCGGATCATCGAGTCGAACCATTCCTATCAAATACTAAACCATGCCCCTCAGCACCTCGTCCTCC
>WAAB01003388.1:271260-397370 GCA_013389865.1 Piaya cayana | reverse complement strand
CTCAAGATCACCTGCTCCATGACTTTCCCTGGCACTGAGGTCAGACTGACAGGCCTGTAGTTCCCTGGATCCTCCCTGTGCCCCTTCTTATAGATGGGCACAACATCAGCCAGCCTCCAGTCCAGAGGAACTTCCCCAGTCCTCCAGGACTGCTGGAAGATGATGGAAAGGGGTTTGGTCAGTACATCCGCCAGCTCTCTCAACACCCTGGGGTGAATCCCGTCTGGGCCCATAGACTTGTATCATCGTATGAAAGCCTGGCATTTATATTTGCTGTTATCGCAGCAGGTTGTGTTAGTGGGAGATGAATACAAAGGAACTTTTCAGAAGGATAATTTCTTTGTCACTTTAGAGAAAGAACACCTAGTGCATCAAATAATCTTCTAAATCCTTTCTTTTCATCTGTTTTAAAAAGCGTCTCAGGCATGATAAAACAACGTATGACGTTAAATCTCAAACACAAAATTTTAACTTTATGGTATGATTTGATTTACTATGTATGGGTGTCCTTGTTCATGTACTAGCTAGGACTACATTTTCAACAAGCAGTTGTTTCTTTTTGATTTCAGCTGAGAGAAGGGAGCTGTTGAACATGTATGTACACCCAGATACATATGAGTATTTACACCAAGCACTGCATATACGCACAGTTGTATTTAGGGATATAAAATGCAGTTGTGTTATCCCCGATCTGTGGATTAAATAGACTGCCACTTGCCCTTGATTGTACTACAAAAGTTTTTTTCTGAAGTAAAAGGAAGAGGAGATAGAGGGCATGTTTGGTTTTGTATATCAAGAACTGAATCAGAATTGGAATCACCTAACCAAAACGAAATAAAATACTATATGAATGGAAGCATTAATTAATTTCCAAGTTTTTAGCAGCTGAGTCTGCAGCCTTTCCTCAGAGATACATTTTTTCTGCTGCTAAAGATGTTACTTTGAAGTATCGTTTGTCTGACTCATTAAGATAGTGGCATTACTGTGCATTTCTCACACAGATGTTCACCAACTATCTACTTAACAATATGTTTCTTCTTTGGGTTCTTTCCCTCTCTGTACACGAAAACTACTGCAGAACAATGGGATGCAATCAATTTCTGACTAGCTAAAAATTCTTTTCCTCTATTACTGGGAATGGTCTGAAGGGGGTAGCAGATACCTGCTGAAGCGTGTTTGTAATGCTGGTACTCAACTGCTGATGAAAGAGCCTGTGAATTACGGGCCTGTGCTGCTAATGATTTTCAGTGTTCCCTTTTAGAAGAACTCTGTATTTAAAACCAAACCAAACCAAACTTGAAAGAAAGCCCTCAAAGAGTTGCTTAAGAACACAGGATCTGAGCTGACATTACATGTGAGCAGGCAAAAGAGTTGTGGGTCTTCTTTGTTTCTTGAGCTGAGGGACAGCCTTTTAAATGGAAGTTACTTCTTGTTACAGATAGGGTATTGGGAAGATGAGCTTAGCAATTTACAAGTTCTTCACTGTTTCTTCAGAAGAAAACACAGCAGAAGAAAATGATACCAGTTCTACCTTACTCAGAAATCTGCTGGTATGTGGGAAACACTCAGGTTCATCTGGCAGCTGAGAACAAGGAGGCTTCAATGAGCCCTAGAACTAAGATGATGGAAACAAAACTTTGTTACAAATAGTTATATATCCGTGCTGAAAATTAACACAGAAAAACATACTGAATATAGTTTGTAACACATATGATTAAATTGTTCCTTTTTTGTTAGCTTTGAAGTTCAATTGTTGGATTCTCTGTAATTTAGTAATTATTTACCTGTCCCAAACCAAGCAACTTTCCGAGTTCAGACAGTTAAATTTATTTCTTATCATATAGTTGCAACATTTGTAGAAATTATGCTTCTCCAAAGAGAATAAAACTGACATTCTTTGTACCATCATTCAAAGTAAGCCAACATCATGTACATCTTTATAAATTACAATCCAAAACTAATGCCTTCCCTTCAGGTTTTAAAATCTCTAATGAGTGCCTTACACACTTGGGCTTCTGGCCTTGTAATCACTGCTTTAGCAATCAGATAAGGATGATCCACTTTCTTGCCCAATCAATTCTTAGTGGACTGTAAGCACACTTCAGTGTTAATGCCTAGATGCTCTAAAGACTAGATAAATCAGTATGACTTGCTCCTGTCATGATAAGAAAACCTTACGAATAGAGCACAGCTAAATGAACTTCTGCAGTTAGGCAGGCTTGTATATCTTCATGCACATATACATACTGCATTATGTAGGAAAAGCAGGGTAGGCTTGAATATGATTTTATTTCTGGCCTCAGAAACTGGCTGGAGTACCTTTTCTTAGCTTTTCTTTTGCCTCTTTAAAACTCTACCAGTTTGCACATCTGAAATGTTGTCTGCAGTGCTACAAATTTTTTTCCCCCCACATTGACGAATGCCCAAGGCTGCCTTGAAACAATCACAGCAAAAAAGAACTAGTGAAACCTTGAGAGAGCTACCTCATGTTAGAATTCCAAGCTCTATCCAATGCTCCCTGAAATCATGTCTATCTCATAAAAAATTTCTTTTGGAAAGAATTTTAAAATACACATGGATTTTTTTTCAAAGAAAAATTATTTTAAATTCAACAACAAATTGTACAATACATAGCAGCTCAGCAGTGCTGACCACTGTCACTGCACCCCCTTGCTCCATGAGTCCATTACAAAGACAGTTGGCAGTCCTGTCCAAGAGTCCAGCTCCCTCTTCCTGTGTGGTGACTGCTGGGGCCACCACGAAATGAGGCAGAGGGCGGTGTGCTGGCCCTTCCTTGCTCTCCTTTGTCAGAGCGATGACTGTCCCCTCATGCTGACCCTGCAGGGCTTCCTGGACAGAAGGAACCTGGTGCTGAATGGAGCAGGATTTACAAGCAGTCCTCTTCTCCTCGGGGTTAGAAAATCTCTAGATGGGAAACATCCACAGCAGTTTTATTCTTCAGTAGGATTAAATTTCCCAATAATATTTTACTCCCTGCTATACATGCACACACGTACCCACACATACAGAATTTTACTAACCGGGCCAATTCACGTCCTGTCACCTCAAGGGGAACTCTTACAGGAAATGCTTATCGTAATTCCTATTCTTTTTTGAGATACAATAATTAATTAATCTTCATTACATATATACTTGAGCAACTTCTAACTGATGTAGTAAAATTCATAAAACTAGTTTAGAACTACTAATATCATTCATGTTCTACTAAGTTGCTGTTTTCCCTTTTCAATGGGATTCCGCGTCATAAAACTTAAATCCTCTGGGTTTACATTTATTTCTAATTCACTTAGATTTTTAAATCTACAAGTCAAAACATGAGCTTCAGATCTTGTTACATCACACTCCTACATTGCACATGCTGTATGCACTTAAGCTTAAATTTTACAGCATAATTAATTCTTAAAATTAATGCAATGCGTGCAAATCACTTGTTGGTACTTTGAGGTGTAACTTTTCTTTTTTTTTTTAAGTTTCCTGACCTTTTTGAATACTAACTAATAATTACAGTGCATTACTTGAAGCTTTTAAATTTTCATTTATATCCATTTACATTCACATCATTTCTAGAGATAAGGTTGAATTAAGTCGGTTGTGGGAATGTATTAACCTTTTGTTCAGGAAGAGATGAAACACTGCTTGCACCTGCTCAACAAATATGCACAGGGTTTTCTTATGTTAATCAGACACATTAGAATCTTATATAAAAATTTGTGTGTGGGTGTATAGATACAACTAAGATGCTTTCATTTAATACTGCTCAAACAAGTAGCAGCAATGATTCACAAGTTCTGTACACCCAGGACATGGGATTAATCCTCTCAAGCTGTGTGTCCCCAGTGTACTTCCATGTGTGTTTGGATGTGACCAGAGAAAGGCCCTGCACTGAGCTCTGCTATTACACAACCCCTTGCAGCGCTGCAGGCTCGGGGAAGAGTGGTTTGAAAGCTACCTAACAGAGAAGGACCTGGGGGTGTTGGTTGACAACCGACTGAACATGAGTCAGCAGTGTGACCAGGTGGCCAAGGAGGCCAATGGAATCTTGTATCAGAAATGGTGTGGCCAGCAGGACCAAGGAAGTAATTCTGCCCCTGCACTCAGCATTGCTGAGGCTGCACCTTGAATCCTGGGTTCAGTTTTGGGCTCTTCACTACAAGGAAGACACTGAGGTCCTGGAGTGTGTCCAGACAAGTGCAACAAAGCTGGTGAAGGGGCTGGAGAACAAGTCTTATGAGGAGTGGCTGAGGGAACTGGGGTTTTTCAGCCTGGAGAAGAGGCTGAGGGGAGACCTAATCGCTCTCTACAACTCCCTGAAAGGAGGTTGTAGCAACATGGGTGTTGGTCTCTTCTCCCAAGTGACAGGTGATAGGATGAGAGGGAATGCCAGGGGAGGTTCAGATTGGACAAGAGAGAAAACAGGCTGCCCAGGGAGGTGATTGAGTCACCATCCTTGCAGTTATTTGAAAGACAGGTAGATGAAGTGCTTAGGGATATGGTTTAGTAGTGGACAGGCATGGTTGGGCTTGATGATTTCAAAGGTCTTTTCCAACCTAGAGATTCTATGATTCTATGCAGGGACTGAAGTCTCAGTACAAATAAGGACTTTATACGCAGGCAGTTACAAGAAGTTCCACAAGAAATGTTGAGCTCTGTTTCCGACTGAACTCTGTTACTTGCAAAAAGCAGTACCTTTCTACCTGCCTTCCTCTCATGACCTTAAATCTAATTCAGCTGGTAACTGCTTCTCTCTGAGCCTACATGCCACTTTCTGGTCACTGAAATATTAGTAAAACGTTTTTAGTTTTCTAGACCATGATGAGAATGCTGCACTCAGTTTTGGGGCCCACTGAACAAGAAAGGCACCAGTGGACAGGGCGGTCAGAGGCAGGAGCCTTATAAGGTTGGATGGATTTAGACCTGGAAGGAGGCAGAGCCAGGCCCTTCATGCTGGACAGTGGTGGGAGCCCAGCCTGAGTTCATGGCTGACCATGTATAGAGCAGAAGTTTGGATCAGAACCCTCCTGTGGTCCCTTCCCACCTGACTCATTTGATGATCCTGACTGCCCTGTCTAGCAGATAATGATCATCTGAACATGGTGCAGAAGAATTCTTTAAAATATTCCAGCACAGATTATTTATAACTGACATTGTTGAAACAAACCATAGGTTAACTAAAGCATTATACCTAATAAAGATGTATATAGAGGGAAAAAAACTGTCAAATTAAATTATTTACAATGGAAACAATGGAGACGCTGGTTTTGTATTCACGTTGTATCTCCTTGAATTAAAAACAAGTGAATGTAAACAGAGATTTAATTGGCTGGTGATTGGCAGGAATAGGAAATAATATCAGTGTATAAAAATCAGGTAAGATAGGTCAACTGAAAAGTGCTTCTCTAATATCTGTATGCAGAAAAGTCTATAAAGACTGAGGTAAAACAAATAGGAACACACTCCTGCATAAACTTAGGCAAAACTAGAGGTTTTCCCTTCCAGATTTGCTAGACCAAAATTCAAGACTTAGAAAATGTATAAGTCTGCTTAAAAGCTAAAAGCTCTTATGGAGGATGCATATAGAGAAGTCCGCACTACCAGTCATGTGATTTTGAGTTTTTGGACAACCCAGCTGCCTCCTAGGTGTTTCACAGTCTCTCATCTGTCCAAAAGGCTTTCTGCTTGCTGTTTTCCAAACCCAATCCTGTAATGACAGGATATCTGCTGGAGCAAGGAACTCAGATTTAAAATACCACTTTCAAATAGAAATTGAATCTTTTACTTCATACACAAGTATTTTGTGATGAAATTTTAGGCAAATTTTTTGTCACACTGCAAGTTTTCAAAGATCCATAGAAAGAACAAATCTTATAGCTGAGAAAACATGAAGAATTTTTCCTTTCTGCCTTCCAAATATATTGGTCTAGCCAGTTAAGCCTTCCATTATCAGATTAATGTTTCCTGTGTAAAAACGACAATTTGTGAAAGGGTTTAATGATTTTTCCACATGGAAACCTCTCAATAAACAGAGAATTTTACATGCACTACACTGTGCTAATTTATACAACACCAGCTGACCTGAAGTTTATACAACTCTTGTAATCCAGGAATACACTAGCAGATCATATGTTTTCTCAGTCATTAATGCTTCTAGGATCTGAACAAAGTCAGGCTTGTTTCAGTCCCAGACTTCTTTTCTGTATTTGTATTACATTCCATTTAAAAAATGGTAAATTAAGCTTCCACTTTTTATCAGAATGGGATCTTACACAGAAGGGGGTGCAGACTAAGACAAATTCAAGTACGCTGTATTTTAGAAACAGTGGTCAAGAATTTGCTGTTATAAAACAACAGCAAATCTTTGCTCATAATATGATAAAACCATGACTAAGTGAATTTATATTTGCATAACTGAAAACAGAATTTGGGTTATATGCATAAATGAGAAAGATTATCAGGTTATAGCATCTGACAAAGAACAGAGGAGAGAGTAAGCAACGAGTTTAAACAGCATTTCCATCATTTCTGTTCTACCATCATCCCCCAAATATAGCCACAAAATAATCTGGTTTTGAATTATACTGTACTGCAACAGCTTGCTAAAGAGTACTTACAGCAACTGAATTATGCTCATTCCTGTTTCAGCTAGGCAAATTTACAGATTATATTGGGTTTTTTTTGCAAAAGTTAGTCCTTTCTTCCTTAGCACACTTTCCTGAGATTCCTTAGATTTTGCCTTTCTCTTTGATCAAGGACAGATTAAAAGTTAGGTCCTCTATCAGTACCAATTTAATACATGAGTGTAAAGAATGATTATCAACAGATAGCAATTAAATTCACAGAATATCCAAGTACGTCAAAGAAGTTACTCTGAATTAGCACTGGAAAGCACTGGCCCCAACTGACATGTGCTGACACATCTGAGATAACTACAGTGGACTCGTCATTAGAAATGAGGATAAGCACATGGCCCCCTTGTGTTTAAGTGATTTGATGGTGCTGTATAAATATCTTTTATCAGAACAAGATTGCTAGCATTCTCTTCTATGTGGGAGAGTTCGTTTTCATAATCAAATTATCAGATGTAAAACTGTAAAGGAAGACTGCAAGTTAAACTGAACTGCATGAGCTCAAAATGCAACTTAAAAATTAATTACATTCCATTAATCCTAGCAAATCTTGGGTCTTTCATCCATACAAACCTTTCATCTTTTTATTACCACCCATATAACAGCTCTGGACTTTAAACTTCAGCTCTTCGGTTTTACCAGTGACTTTTCTAGACTTTTTTCTCTTAGAAAATTTTTAACAGCACACCTAATTTTTTTTCTCTTTCTGTACCAAAATATAGAAGTGTCTAGTCTCAAATGCCTTTGAAATTAACTCTTAATTCTTTATTTTATTCTTCTTCATTTTTTAGTGCTAAAAAAGGAAAAAAAACACACAAAGAAAAACAAAAGGGAAAAACCACAAGAAAACAGTCTAAGTTGCTGCTTTTCCTGGAGGGTTAAGAAAAGATCTGTGCAGCTAATTGACGAAAACATTTGACTGTGCTGATTTCCTTCACCTTTTTAATTACAGCTGGAGAAAATTTTCAAACCTGATGGACTGCTGGAGCAAAATTTTAAAAGCAACTACATGATTTATAAGTTTATGTCTTTCAATAGGACAGGACCTACTCCTAGGTAAAGAATACCTACATACCTGTATGAAGTCTTATTCCCAGAAGTGCCTACTTGTACTCTGACAAGCCCATGGTGGCTGCTGTGTGCTCAGCCACTCTGAAGCTGAGGATGCATTTAAGTTTTCTTTTTCAAAAAATCAGTTGAAAACTTGTACAGCTAATGACAGGTTTGATTGCTAATAATGAACTAGAATATTTAGAATGGATTAATATAGTCCAAAAAGCTGTATAAAAATACTTCAGATATTAACCCTTCATACTTCAGGAAGGAATTAAGGTACCCAAATGATTCGTAACACTGCCAGAGAGAAAAGGTCATTGTGATCTTGAAGTAACTTGCTTTTAACATATTTTGGTCAGTCAGCACAAAAATTTTGTAACCACTTTTAGACAGATTTGTTTGCTTCCGTCTTGGAAGGTGGTGACCTCCAGGACCAGAAGATTTATGTCCTCTGACTGCAAGCCAGATTCCTGTATCCTGTTTATTATTTAATATGTGCTCTGTAAAATAAGCACAATTAAAATCCTTTGCCACTCAATCAAGTGCCCGCATTTGGATAGAATTTAGATATGTGTTTTATCCAGTTTAAGGATCCTGAAACAGAACCAAGGAAACCTGCTTCCCTGGGAATGCCCCATGCACTGTGGTTATCAGGCAGGAAATGAGAACAGGCTCTCTCCTACAGAAGCTGGACAGCTAGTTGTTGCTGCAGCTTGGAGGGAAAACTGTTTCAATCCTTTCTGGCAGAGAAAGATATTAAACCTGGATCTCTTCTGGATAAAGCTTTAATTCACAAGCTGTGGAAAGAAGTAAACCCTACCACCTCTTGTCCTGATTGTTAAATGACTCCTGCTGAATTTCTAAGGAAAAGGCTGTTGGTGTCTCACACTGCAAGACCACAAATGGATGGGAAAATGTCCCTGCAGGAAGAACAGGATTTCAAACATACCCATGTACTGCTCAGGTCTCAGAAGCAATCACCAAGAATTTGGATGATTCCCTGATCCACTTCTTCTGGGCTGCACAGCGAGCCTCGGGGAAAAACCCAGGCTCCCACTGAGAGCAAATCTGGAATTTGAGTCTCATAGCCAGATACCTCAAACCAACCCTTTCTCTGCAAAGCTGTTTTGCCAGTCATGTGACTGCATGAAGTTCAAGTTTCCAGTAAAGCACAGGCGGGTGGTTTCCAGGAGCCACTACTCCCCTGGTCGCGCCAGTAGCGTGGGTAAGATGAATAAGGTCAAAAATCACAAGAAAAAAAGTTCAAAAGCAAAAGACTATAGGGAAATCTCAGAAAAAATTGCACAGTTTTCCATATGATCTCGTGATATATTACAAAATCTCTGATACTTAGCAGGTTTAAATTACATGGTCTCACTCTGTTGGGCTACACCTTTCATTAATCCTCTTTCTCATTCTTTACCACTGGTCGCTGTTTCCTTCTATCTCTGACTGTAGCATGTGAATCTGTGAAAAAGTGAGCAAACAAATGCCAATCTCTGCACTGCAGACTGTCAGCAAATCCATCTTGCAGACTCAGTTGCAGTACTGAGTACCTATGATAATCATGATTTTAAAAAAAAAAGTTGTCTTTTTTATTTCTTCTTGGGGTTTTTTTCCTTCTTTTTCTGCTTCTATTTTTATTTTCTGTGTCCTGCTTTCAAGTTCATTTCTGCTTTATGTGTATTTCCTCACCTTTCCTCCAAATTTACATTTGTTTCCTTTCTCTTCCCTTTTTTGACATTCAGATCTACTTACAGAAGCATTTCAATATCACGGCATTGTTAAACTACAGAATTAGAAGTACAGTCTGGCTCCAGCTAACCTTGGTTCTTGCAAAACCATTTTACTTCCTGTAAACTACAACAATTGGAAATGCAGAAAGCATTCAAGGACATCTCTGCAAGCCCCTCCTGCAGTTTCACTGGACAGAGGCTCAGTTCTCATGGTTGTAGCCTTAAACCTCTACCTCCAGAGGCAGCTGTGAGAAACAGTGGTTCATGATGTCTTATGAAACAGAAGGAATACTGCAATACAGATTCACCTTATTTCTGCATGAAAAAGGAGAGAGACATCCTCCTACAGAGTTTAGTTGGGGTTTCTTGCATCAAAAATTTTTTTCTTTAAACCACATGAAACAGAAGCAAATTAAGTTCACATATATAATGCTGTAGCTGTATTTGAGTTTATTTTAAAATTCCTGGAGCCAGCTGAAGGCACGGAGCCTAACAGAGCTGGACTTCCATGTGAAGGTGGCTGTCCCCGTATCCCAGTCACTCCTCCCACAGAGTTATTGACTCGATCAACCTAGACAAAATGAGATGTAATGTGTAGGCAGTTTGGATTATCTGGGAGTTCTGGCTCAAGTAAGATGAAAAAGGCTAGAAGATCATGTAGTCAAACACCGTTCTAGCAAGAATGGTTCCTCACTATCTGCATGGTGATTTGTGAAGGCTTTTAATTACCACTCCCACAGGCAAATGACAGTTACTGTTCCATAGACAACAGACATTTTTGAAAGCAGGGTGTTTTTCTTTTAGTTCTTCTTGTTTAGGCAACAGAATATTGCTCAGAGTATGCCTAAGACAGCATCCTAACTGCTGGGAAGCTGTGATGCAAATTTCACGAGGTGACTTGCATGAGGTTCCTGGGGTTTCCCGATTTTGTCTAGGAAAAGAACAAGATTGGATTTTCTCACATAAATGTAAAACTGACCTTCAATTAAACCAAGACAGGCAAATCCACAAAAAGCCCAGAAACAAAACAAATTGAAGAAAACTTGATCAATTTTTTTGAATCTCTGTAAGTCTTTCCCAGCATTTTACTCCTATGTCTGCTTTGTTTACCCTGCACTCCAACCAAAACCATATGAGGAATAGCTCTCTTCTGCCCCAGAGTGTTTCTCCTAGTAGCTACAAAGTGACTTACATGAATTCTATTATTCTACAATTAAGCTTCGTTATATACCTGCAAGATAAAACAGTGGAACAAGAAAAAGGACAGGCAGACAAGTGAAATCAATGGCTAAAAGGCATATTAGAAAAGATGGAGTAAAAAAGTAGGTTTCAGGATCCCCAGTTCCCAGTTGCATGGCCTGACTGCTTTCACTAGTTTGTAATGACTGTGAAATTTATAATCATTTTGAAGATTTCCACACCCCACTGATGGAAATGATATTTTAAATCTCTCTAGTACAGCGCTAAAAGCCTCTTTTTAATTTCATGCTAACAGATGTCTCAAAAGTCCAAAAGTGCCTCATACAGTGTTCACATTTAGCACAAATTCCTTCTCTGGGACGAATTCAAGCACCTAGCATGTGTGCTGTACCACAGCTGTCCCAGCAGAGCATTAACTCGCACACGGCATGTATTTAATGCCTCTTGACAAATAAGAAAGCAGCATGAAAGCAGGATGATTTAAAACCAACATTCATTTATGAACTGTGTGTGTGTGTGTGTGTGTGTGTGTGTGTAAGAAGAGGGAGGGGCATCTCAACTTTCAATCCTCTGCAAATGTGGGGCAATTTTTAGGATTTTATGCACAAAACCAGTATAGGAAAAAACCTTGCAGGAAAACTGCTGTATCTGGAAAGCTCTTTGAGAACTTAGATCACTGTGGCCCATGATGCCTGGCATTTTCATGGTCATCCTTCCACCGTCTCAGATCCTGCTGGTCTGTCTGTTCTCCACACATCTTGCATGTGACACAGTGTTGGGTCACAGTCCTGAAAACACTGAAGTATCAATACAGTGAATGGCATTGACCACCACATTTAAAAACCTCAGTGTTTTGCCAGTACATGATTTTCTTGCTTGGTTTGTTACTTTGTATGAGCATCATGATAGTTTTTAAAGAGCAGCAAAACAGATTTTAGACTTTGGAATGACTTGGATCTGGTGCAAAAAGATGAGGGATGAAATTAGTTACTTTTTACCATTTCAATATGATTGCAACTCAACCATTCAGGAAAGAGAATTTTTTTAACAGAGTTAATTTAAAGGTCCATTGAATTAAATTGCAGCTATTAGTAATATTAAAAATAATATGCTTTAGTAGCCAAAAAAAATCATAACCAGCACAACTTTTAATTAAACTGTTTATGGATTTTAGTAATTATCAGAGTAAAACCTATTCTGGTGCAGCTTTACAACTGCATGCTGATAAAGACATTTCTCCCTTCGGTCTTAGAAGCAAGAGGTAGTAATGTTGGCTTTAGTTATAAACACCCAAGTTTAGGTTAACGGATTAAATAATTGCAAGGATGGTTGTTAGTTCATACTGTAGTTATGCTTTTCTAAAAGGGCACAGCTGCTGGTTGACATGGGTTGTGATGTTGCAGAAATACGTGTCTAAACAGCTGACTATAGATTATCACGGAAATATTATGTCCTAAGCAATTTCTTCATGAGAAGACAGTCAGAGTCAAGCAGCAGTAATTTGGAGATTTATGTTCTTGACTCATGGATTTTGACATGAAGGTTTGGGTTTGGGTTTGTTTGGGTTTTGTTCTTTTTTTTTTTTTTGCTGTTGTTGAGCAAGTGGGTGATATTACAGGATGACAGGAACAGCGTGTGTTATTAACCAACTTGCTGTTTCAAAATGATGCTGGGAAACTGCTGACACACCAATATTGTACAGCAAAAGTGCTGAAAGAAAGTCAGAAACATTCATCCACAGTTTTAGATGTGCTCACTAGGTTCCTTAGGGAAAGGGCCTGGTTGCAAGCTTTCTCCAGGGTAAGTGAACCACCCTGATGCAGCTCACAGCCCTGGGTTTGTCCCGTGCAGCAAGTGTCTGGCTTTTCCACCCAGTGTGACTCTTGGTTAATGCCATCACTGTGGTGCAAGACACTGAAGAGTTTTTATCTCAATAAGATGGAGAAGAACACATGGGAGTTTGTAGCTGCATCCGGGATGCAGCTGATGTGGTCATAAGGCGGGTAATTGAGAACAGACGTATGAGTAAGAACTTTCAAACAGGAGTGGAGCAGAAGTGTTTTCTATAACTAAAGCTAATGAGAAGTGAAAACTTCTCTATTTTACTCAATGCTTATTCATTAAAACCAAAATCAAAATATGCTGACCTTCCACCACATCAGAAGATATTATAACTTGCCATAATGAGCAAAAGTGTATTTTAATTGGCATTCCAAGGAACTGATTATTTATGTATGGCTGATACTCAATGCCATTTGCAATAATCTGAAAAGGAAAGGGATATGTCTACAAAGCACCACAGGGCCACGGTAGGAGAGATTTAGTCCATCACCCCGTTTTTCATTGTAAGGGCTGAACCCTGTATCCTGTGTAATCTCTCACAAGTCTCAGTTATTTTTACAGTATAGGTCTTTGCATTTGAAAGAATGTTAAGGCACCCTTAAACTCTTTCTGGGAATAAAGATTTATTCGAATACACTTTTCCATAAAGGATACTCTAAAGGAAGTTCAAGGAAATGGAAAATATTCAGCCAACTTAGTTGGAAAATCCAGGTCATGCTTTATAAATATCGAAGAGTAACTAACTACTTTTGACTTCCTACAAGAAATTTTTGCTATGTGACATGCTGAACAATGATCATTTAGATGAAGTTGTTAAATCTAGTGCAAGTTTAATGTTACTAAGTAGACAATTAGCAATCACTGCTCTAAACCCAGTAAAAGTCTCTGCTGAGCATGCACCTATGCTTAAAAAAGGGTCAGCTATCAAGAGTAACTGGTTTTACACACACTTTTAATTGGTACAAGTGTGGGGGGGATAGCGCTGTTATCATGCTGGGGATCACCACCACTCTCTTGGTTGCAGTAGTCCAAATATTAGTAAGAGCCTTCAACAATTTGGATTCAGGATCTATTCCAATGAAAAGTTAACTAAGCAGATAAAAAAAGGGATGGATGGATGATAAATTAGTTTTTGAGAGGAAGCATTCTCTCTCCCTGGCCTATCTGGGATAACTGGGATTGGAAATCACAAATTCTTCTTTTGGTATCAGCCAGACTTTGTCAGTTTAAGATAGCAATGTCTGAAAATATTATGATTTGCAAGGGATGAGAGGCAGAATAATACAAGAAACATTATAACTCCTTCAAGGTAAGTAAATGATGGAGCTTCATTCGGAATAGAAAGTATCACACTGATCACTGCCTATAGAAGTTGACATTGCACTAGAAGTTTTTGAGAGGGTGGCAGAGATTATCAACATGTCCAAAACATTTCTAAATATAAACACTCAAAAGAGTGATATTGTGGTGATTTTTAAAATTTTAGAATATGTATGAGTAAGACCGAACTGCACACATTCATGATTAATATAAAAACGGTAGATGACAAACTTTTAGTCTTCAGCATCGTAATTCAAAAACAAGGGGACAAAAAGGAGAAGTATTTTAAACCAATCAAAGGAAATACTTTCAACTAAATGTCTAATTAAACTATGCAATCCTTGTCCACAGGAAGTAATTGGGGACAGCACTTTAAAAGAAGTCACGAAATGGCTGAACATTTAGACTTATGACTAATGCAGGTGATTTGGAAGAGAGACTAAGTTAAGTCTCATGCTTGCAGACTTACATTTAAGCAATCTGTACCAGATATCAAAAAAAGCTCAAGAATGTAGAAGCAGTTGTTCCTAAATCTGTCTTCAAGGGTATTTCTTACATCCTCCTGCAAAACTTTGGTTGCTGCTCATTGTCAAAGTCCAGCATACTGAACTGTTTGAGTGTGCCCAGGTGGCCAAGAAGGCCAATGGCATCCTGGCTTGTGTCAGAAATGGTGTGACCAGCAGGTCCAGGGAGGTTATTCTCCCTCTGTACTCAGCACTGGTGAGACCGCTCCTTGAATACTGTGTGCAGTTCTGGGCCCCTCAGCACAAGAAGGATGTTGACGCTCTGGAGAGTGTCCAGAGAAGAGCAACGAAACTGGTGAAGGGGCTGGAGAACAGGCCTTATGAGGAGTGGCTGAGAGAGCTGGGGTTGTTTAGCCTGGAGAAGAGGAGGCTGAGGGGAGACCTCATTGCTCTCTACAAATACCTGAAGGGAGGTTGTAGAGAGGAGGGAGCTGGCCTCTTCTCCCAGGTGTCAGGGGACAGGACAAAGGGGAATGGCCTCAAGCTCCACCAGGGGAGGTTTAGGTTAGAGATTAGGAGGAAGTTTTTTACGGAAAGGGTCATTAGGCACTGGAATATGCTGCCCAGGGAGGTGGTTGATTTGCCTTCCCTGGGGGTGTTTAAGTTACGGGTGGATGAGGTCCTGAGGGACATGGTTTAGTGTTTTGTGGGAGTGGTTGGACTCGATGATCCAGTGGGTCTCTTCCAACCCGGTGATTCTGTGATTCTGTGATTCTGTGATTTCTCATTTGATCTGGTATGGGAATTATTGCTTCTTAAAAAAGAAGCAATCATTTCTCATTAAAACCTTTGTCAAGCATAGTTAGAGAGATATTTAGCTGGGGATGATGACAGGAGTTCATTAAGTCCAATGCCCTTATGTTCTACTAGAAGCAAGGCTAATTTCACACTCAGATTAGGTTGACCAGAGTATTTTTCAGCTGAACTTCAAAAATCCTCAAGGATGGATGTTCTACAGCTGCTGAGCAACTTGTTTTGAGTGCTAAACCACCCTCACCGTGAATTCATTGGTCACACAGAATGGGAACTTCCCTTGTCACATCTTTCACCAGCATCCTCTTGTGTTTTTGTTGTACAGCTCTGAGAAGTGAAAGGCTTTGTGCTGTCTCCAGGCTCTGTTAAGTTTAGGGATATTGAAAGACTATAATCAGTCCAGAAATACACTTTGCCCTTCTAAGATGTGGGGTTTTTTATCTGGCAACACTATTTAAAAATATCCACAGATTACAAACTTCAAATTGTGAAAGACTAAATGGGATGGAAAAATACGCCTACATTAGCCACAAAATTTCTCATACTTTGGCTGTTAAACCCACCGTCAGTACATTTTCCAAAAGCGTATCCTTTTAACTCAATCTAATCGTGACCTCTTTAAAGGCCAGAAAGCAAATTATCAAGAAGTAAATTGATTAAGTATATTAAAATTTAAAGTGCTTCTTCATACAGCTTGTGCATGGGCCATAATCTCAGGGTGACCTAGAAGAGGCACTGCACTACTTTCTTTTATCCAAACTCCAGAGTTCTATCTCCTTCAACAAAAACAAAGGAGCCCAAGGATGGTTCTTTTCTCAAAAAAAAAATGCTTTCAAGATGTCTGTGCTTGACAGTTCAGCTGCAGGAAAGCTACAACTAAAAAGAGGTATTCATCTTTTAAGTACAGGCAGAGATGTTAATCTTGTGGTTCAGAACTGACAGTTTTTCATTTCAAGTGTCATAGACTTGAGCTCTGATTACATGCTCTTCATAGACTCTAACAAAAGAAGCTCTTGTTTTCACCTGTGCTTCATGATGTTGGTCTATTGTTTCACTTATTCATTTTGACAAATCATACAAAATGCTACCTTGAAATTAAGTTTTTGTCATTAACTTGGAAAACAATACCTATGTAAACAATCTTTTATAAAATTCTGTGAGATTTTAATATATTCTACAAATTCAGTAGGGTTCCAAATATTTCTTCTGTTTTGTTACCACTCCACCCTGTTTTGTTATTATTCTTATTTTACAGTTTAGGACATTAAAAAATGTATCATCTGTTCTTCTTTAATGTGCACTGGACAAGAATTCTACACACCAAAAAACATTAGACTCTTCTAGAAACCAAACAGCTTACACCAAAATTTGTCCCAGGGTTGTTGTGAAAAGCAAAGCAAAGGTTTTAATTTTGTTTGCAATGAACAGAAGAAGGTGCTACTCTTACTCCTGCCAGCCCTGAACCTGACTGTCGCAGCCGTTCTCTGCTCCGCTCTATACTCTGCAAAAGGAATAGGGTAGCACAGCATAACAGAAGAAAAAAGAAATCAAATAACCCCTCTGTAAGAAACCCAAGGGGCCTCTTGTGCAGTCCTTCAATGAGTGAAAAAAACACAACTCCTTTCACCTTCAAAACTATGGTCCTTTACCTTGGTTCCAGTTCCTTGGAAGGGTCTGCATCTCACAAAGGAGAAGTATTTTAAATTACTGTACACCTTCTGAGCAAGAAGTCTTTTGAATTTAGCTAGGTGAAACGCAATTTTTTGAAGTGATATAAGATTTAAACCAGTCCAAAAAATGACAATGCTAGCATTTTAAACATAAACATTCATTTCATGTGATTCCAACACTCTTCCAATGAAAAAATCTCAGTTTTGATTTCAGAGCATAAACCCTCTGATTTTAAAAAAGTTTTTAACCTTCCACTCCATTTCAAATATAAACTCTTTATAAAAAAATGTTATTAAATCAGCAGGATGATTAACCTCCTCAAAAATGCAAGCATCAGGTTTTCTTCCAACCCCATTCTACTGAAAACACTTGACCTGATCTTTGGAGGAATTATCCCATCAGCCTACATTTGTTTTTTAAAAATGATGATTTGAATATAAAATATCAAAGTGAGAGTTCTTCAAATGTGAAAGTGGATGATTACTCACTTGTACTGTGTGAAATACAGTAATTGGCAATACGGATTAATTACTCCTTAACAGATTTTGCATGTTCAGCCCTCTGGCTATAATTTCTGTGATCACTGCCAAATCTCTCATTTGTTTGCTGACAACTTGTGCAACACTGTGTGTGCAGAGCTCTTCCTGTTATATTCTCTTGTATCCTAGCCATTATCTAGAAATCTAGATATCTCAGTATTGAAAGACTGCTTGAACTTTCTTCTTCCCTCTTCTAGTTTGAAAAGAGCACAAACCAAGAGTATAAAACAGAAACTTCAAAAGCTCCCAGACATACCACCACAAGACATTGAACTTGCAAGTGGTACTTCATTCTGCACAAACAAGGATGCACGCTATGAATTTACATAATTTCAAGTGACAAAACAAACAGAAAAGAAGTCCATTATAAGTTACTAAATACAGTGAAGCAAACTCTGATTCAGGAAATTCCTGAGCTTCGAGACTGTTGAAGGCTGAGAGGGCTGGGAGTGCATTTGGAGAATATATTGCAACACATGTTGGTTTTACAGCATTTTTTAGGCATTAACTTCTTCCTGTTACTGGTCAAAAAACTTGGTCTGACCTAGTGTGGTCATTCATATGCTCTACATTGCTGTGAACATCATTTCCCTTTCACTGGTTCTATCTCCAGTCATCTTGTTACCTCTTGCCTGGGTCTGGTTCCGATGTTAAGCGTGTACAGTACACCCATAAAAGGCTACAGAAACCTTAGGGTGAGTCAGTGTTAATCTCACCTGGTATTTACCTTCTCCTCCCTATTCTATCAAGCCCAAGTCTAAACAAGTGCTTTGCTCGTAACTCAGCTGTCTCTGATCTCTGCATCAAGAAGGCTTTGCCGACAAAATCAACAGCTTTTAGGAGATGAATTTTTGTGTCCAAAATAAGTGAAGGTCTTGGAGGTTTATTCTGCCCCATTCTATTGAAACAAAACAGGGGGTAAGACAAAGAGTTGTTCTGTCAATCAGTTTATAGATCTGATAAACAGGATATTTCAGTATATTCATATTTTGATGTCAATATTTTCAGCATATGGATTTACCTTTACATATGGCAATAAGTTCCCCTGCATCCTGTACATTTCTCTAGCTGTTTCTACAGATCCACCATATTTTTGGCTGGCAGACAAAGCAAGTAGAGCACTATTCTGCCACATTCTTGCTTTTTACTTCAACTCAGATAACTTGGGAAGAGTGGTTTATGTTAACATTGCCACAATTTCTCAAAAGAAGTGATATACTTTAGTCAACACAAACAAAATCTTACTACTTTCTTCATCCCTGCTCTGTTATTAGCACCAAGGCCATTGTGACTATGAACTAGAACAAAAGACTCAACAAAAATGTTGCCCTGGAACTACATTTTGTTTGTGAGAAAGAATTTTTCTTTCCTTTTTCCCAGAGCTTATCTACAAAGTCTAAATTATCTCCCTAAAATGTTTACTTCCGTATGCTTTTCAGATAAGAGTGCCTGAATGAATTATTCAACAGAGAAGACTCACGCTGTCTTGCCTCGCTCTGCTGTTAGGATGCTTGGGACAATACATCCTTGAATTTTAGTTAAAGGAATCAATAGCAGATACGTTATCAATACTGTTCTAAAAACTGTGAGTGGTCTTGTTTTAATTCTTTCACACCTATTTCTGATATTGAAACAAACTCACTCGTTATTCGTGCTAAGATTTTGTTGCTTAATACCATTAGCTGGAGGCTGAGTTGCAATGCCAGTAAATACCCCAATGCCATTTTCTGAGGACCTCTCTTCAGCTCCATGTTAGAAGTTGTGCTAAAGGATCTGGTGGGGGGTTTTTTGCCATGCACACCAAGCACAAGGGAATGTAGAATGCTAATTTAACCAGCCAAAGCAAAGCAGCTGTGTGGCACAACAGGTAGCAGTGCCTCTAAGTTACATCTCTCTTAAAACTGATAGTCTCCATTCCTGTAAGCCACTGAGCCCTTAATAAATATGAAAGAACAGCATAGAATATAACAGTCTGATGTAAGTGGGAGTGTTCAAGACATGACATCTGCGTAGGTAACATGGATTCATTCAATATCTATGGCACCATTTCCTTCAGCTGCTGAGAGCAGAGGTCCTGTATCTGCCTCTCATTTAAAGCAAAAGTAAAATATTTAAGAGAAAAAAAAATCAACAGCAGCTCATAACATTCCAATTTTTACAATTAAACACAGCAAAGAGCAATAAAGTAATTCTGCTTTCCTCATATCCTCCTTTCTGGTTCAGTTTACATATACGGGTACAGTTTTCATTATTGCAATTAAAAAAATGTCATTATTGTCCTACTTCAAGTCACATAACCTCTGTCACATCTGTTTATAAAATATGTGTTTTCCCTTTTTAAAAGTAAATCTTCAGTTAGTCCTGACACAAACCTTAGGATTTAAAGAAGTACTTTTTTTGCATTGCAAAAAAGGAAAAGGTGTCCTTGTAAGGGTAAATCTTCAACCTGTGAAAAACCTGTTCCCTTTGTTTCATTTGAAAAAAATCTTGAACACCACAGAATCACTGAGGGGAACAGAGAACACTGTTAAGCAAGAAGAGCTTTTAGATACACGTTTGGCCATCCTGTATATTTCAACTGCATCAGAAGGACTCCTCAGGTGGGAAGGGCAGAGGGACAGCCAGGAGATTCCCTGCTTCAGTACCTGATGGCTACCCAGGTGCTCAGAGCAGTAAATTTTAACTAGTAAGATGCCTGATAGCTAACAGCAAAACACATCACTCTCTTTGAAAGCATTTCCACATTCCTGTTAGCGTATCTTGCATCACTTTGATGGCAGGATGTATAGTGTGTGGACCACAAATGACTATGAGGCATAAAGGCTGTCGAACTGCATAGCAGGTAGCAGAACAAGAAAGGTCGCTTCCCTGAAATAACTGCTTCTCTTATTTCATTTTTAAAGGTGAAGTGACCTTCAAGCTGAGTATAGTGTCAAGAACTCTGTCAGGTTTTGACTATTAAGTTGAATGTTCTCTGTAAAATTCAGACTGGTTGGTACGACAAAGTTTTAAATAATGGGAAAAACTGATACAGAGGATATAAAATATAACTAGTGCCAGTCAGGATGGTTTTATGGAATGTAGGTTTTATCAGACAAATTAGATTTAAGGTATTTGGGCTCATGAGGTGTTTGACTTTGTAACACATACATTTTGGTTTTAATAAAACTACTGAGAATGGTTGTGAGAGACTGTATCGTACAAAGGACTAGGAAACTGTAATGGGAATAAGGAATTGACTTATTCTTTGTTCCTTGCAGTGATTCTCTGACAAAAAAAAGTGGCAAATGTAAAAAAAGTCTGTTTATAGAAGCACAGTTGCACAGGAGAGGAATAAAAGACCTCTGGCACTGGCAGAAATGGCACTGGAGCATCATATACAGATCGTTTGCCACATGTTAAAGTGTCATTTGAAGTGGTAAAGGGGATTTAGTAAAGGCCACCAGGATTATCTGCAGCTGTAGAATATGCCATATAGAGAAAGGTAAGCTTACAACAGCTCAATCTGTTTAGTTTATCAAAGAAATAAGAGATGGCTGAAGTACAGGATGCACTTATCTTGTGGGGAGGAAGGCATAAAAGGATGGAAAAAATTGCCTAGTAAGCAGGCCATGTATATACAACAGAAAGGGCACAGATAATTACCAAGGACAATGGTCTGTCCTCCATTTGTGAGGGACTTCCAATCAAAATCCAGTTCCTTACAGAAGGACACGATCTGCTCAGAGAAGTTACCTGGTCCAGCACAGACACAAGTTGCTGACTGAATGGATATCAGGTCATTGCTCGACTTCAAACATCATAGTCATGTCCTGCTAACCTGAAACAGGGGGACCCTGCCTCTGCAAACACAGGGTGCCCAGAAGTCTCTCCAGCAGGTACCAGCACCTCTGTCATAGAGATACAGTAACTGGTCCCTTCAGGATACCTACAAAATAGCCCGAAATCGTTCTTGGAGAAGTTGAGAGAACATCTTCCTTTTGAGCTTTACATTTTAATGAAGAGGACATCCTGAACTAGCTGTGGGGACTAAGATTTTGCAATCATCCTTTAAAATCCAGGCTCATTTTAGCATTTGGCATTGCCCTGTGGAATTGCGGGGATAAACCTCTGTTCTGAGGACACAAGGGCAACCAGTGTGCTTAAGCAGACCAGACAAGGAGAAATACAACTCTATAGCCTGAGGTGACTTGTAGAGAAAATATGAGTGAGTCTGTCACAGCTCTTTGCTCTGCAGGCCACCTTATTGGTCATGAAGACAGGCGGCCCCTCTGAAAGTGCCTGCTGGGTCAGAGCTGCTGTTCATGCCTCTTGGCCAGGGCAGAGGCTCTGCACTTTGCTTGGTGAGAAATAGTGCAAAGAGAAACAATATTCCTTCTGCAATTTTTTTTAAAAAGAGAAGTTATTTGACTGTGAACTTTTAACTTCCATAGGACAAGCTTCTGCCCAAATCATTAAGAGTCATGGAAAGCACCGAGCATCGGGCAGCAGGGGAGGAGATCCCCTGGCAAAGTTTTTCTGTGTGATTTCCCTGAGAGGTAGCTTACTGCCCACACAAGAGCAGCCTCTCCTAAAATCAGCGCTACACAGTCCCTCTATTTGCTTAGTGTTCCTAGGTGAAAGAAAGGCTGAAATCACAGGCTGAATCTTATTGTTGAAATCTTATGTTGAATTTTATGTTGAAATCACAGGATGAATACTATTGACTTGAATTACTTAATAGTTAATAGAGATGCCGAGAAGCACGTAGACATTGAGAATCATAGAATCATAGAATAACCAGGTTGGAAAGATACCCACCAGATCATCAAGTCCAACCATTCCCACCAATCTCTAAACCATGCCCCTCAGTACCTCATCCACCTGCACCTTAAACACCTCCAGGGAAGGTAAGTCAACCACATCCCTGGGCAGACCCTTCCACTGCCTAATGACCCTTTCTGTGAAGAATTTTTCCTTATGTCGAGCCTGAACTGTCCCTAGTGGAGCTTGAGGCCACTGCCTCTTGTCCTGTCCCCTGTCACTTGGGAGAAGAGCCCAGCTCCCGACTCTCCACAACGTCCCTTCAGGTAGTTGTAGAGAGCAATGAGGTCTCTCTTCAGCCTTCTCTTCTCCAGGCTAAACAACCCCAGCTCTCTCAGTCACTCCTTGTAAGACTTGTTCTCCAGCCCCTTCACCAGCTTTGTTGCTCTTCTCTGGACTCACTCCAGAGGCCTGCATCTGTGTTGCAAACACTGGTGAAATCAAGGGCAGATTGGATACCGGGAACCCATGGAGGAATTTCTAGGAAAGCACCACATAAGCACCAAAATGCTGTTGCAATATGACTACCTTTCTTTCCCACTCATCTTTCCTCTTTTTATTCCTTCTAAGGAACTATGGGAGTGGGGAGAAACAGCACAGGAACTGCTAAGCCCTTTCTCCAAGTAGGCCTGGCCCAAGACTCCTCAGAGGAGTGAGAGGGCAAGGTACATCTTAGCAGGTACCACCAGTGATCCAGCTGCCCCAGTATGTCTCCCATGTGGGAGACACTAGTTCAGGGGAGCATGCAAACCTGGCCACTGTCTGAAGTGTATTTCCTGAGGATTGGATTAGGGATGTTATACAGCACATTTCTGCTTATTCCATTTAGTCTATTATTTTTTTCAGTCCCCTCTTGAGCCAACTGATCCTCCAGAACTTTCTGCAGCAGCTTCCAGTGCAGTTCACCATTCACTCAGTAAAGAAGTACTTTCTATTATTTTTGTTAAACCTCTCCCTCCTTAGTTTGCATGCCCTGCAGCTCTGGCTTCCCATTATTTGGCAAACAGCAGTTCTGCATCTGTTGTTTGCATTCAACTGCCTTCACAATTTGGAAAATGGCAGTCATGTCCCCTCCTCCCTCAGAATTCTCTCTCCAAACTGGAAAGTCCCAGGCATTTTCATTTTCCCTGTTTTTAAGTCCTACTTCTCTGTATCTGTTCTACCTACCCTTCTTGCAGTACAGATACAATAACTACACCCAGAAGGCAAAATCTGTGTGTGCACCAAGGTTTTGCACAGTGAAAAAAAAGAAATACTGCTTTCTGATTTGTTCACAAGACAGCACAGAGACAGTCCTGACATTATTCTGAATAAATCTGCCTGGCACCACCTCCAAGAAATATATGTCATGGGCCTGTCAAAGCTCTCCTCCTCCTCTGTCTTCAATCTTTTCTTCACCCTCCTACTGCATGTTCACATTCCTCCAAGCCAAGTCCACATTGCTCTCCCATTTTTCTGCTACACCCCCACTTTCCAAGCCTCCCTTTCCAAGTGTTTGTAAGTGCAGGACCATGCATGTACTGATTTACCGTGCACAAAACACTGCTGAACGTGCTATGAAAAAGCTATGGGAGATCAGCACCACTGCCCCATCCCACAGCTCGCTACCAAGAGACTGCTGTGTCTAGATTGCACTTAGGTGATGTTATTGCCATTTGCAGAATGTAAAGGAACTCTTTTCACATATCTCTGCTCAGCCTTGTGTTTGACCTTTTGTGTGCAAGTTTGGAGGAGCCAAGCTCACCTTCCAGTGCCCAACACGGTGGCTGAGGGCTGCTGAGCCTACATGCACTTCACCATCTCAGCCACAGTGCCTGCACCTCCCACAACTTTGCCTTCAGTTCTGAACATCACCAACCAGATGAGTCAAAGCAGCACTGCTAGCCAGGAGAAGAGATGGAAGGGAGAACACCCTCAAATTCCACCTGTCCTTCCACCTCATTTTGCCTCTGCACACAAAGCCTGTTATTTTCAGACACATTTTGCCAACACTGGAGAAAGTGTGCAGTGAAAAAAGGTGCTAACCAGAATTAGCATGCAGGCACCGGTTGTCCATCAAAAGAAAAGTTGTCAGGCAAGTGGTTTGATTTTCCACAGTGAGCAGCTTGGGAAGGGCATTTAATGAGGACAGAACTCAACCAACATTGCTGAGGCTGTACAGATTTTGCCTCTCCCCCTTGCCTATGCCCTTAGGTTGCTGCCTTCCTTGCATGTGCTTTTACTCAGATCTACTGTTGCTAAGGACAAGTTTTGACTAGTTTCTTCCATAGGAATGTGTATTCTGACATAATCTTAAACTAGAATCTCTAGGGGGATTTAGTCAAAGAAACCTACTAGTTGTTTTATTTTGCAGTGGAAATCCATATCTCTTTATTGGCAGCTTATGTTCTAAATGAAGGGTCTGATTTGGCTCATCACGAAATAACAGGATTCTGACATTGATTTGAAAATGATTAAGCCCTACAAAAATACCTCAGCTGTCCTAAAACTAATTAGACTACAATCCCAGCCACTTGCTGAATAATATCTTAAATATTTCACAAGTGAGTCTTGAGATCTAAAATCAATTTAAATTAATTAAAAATGCAGAGCCCAGTGATTGTGTGACTTCATTGGAGGTACAGGGTTTGTGGCAACATCAGTGAAAAAGAAGAACGTATTCCAAGCATTACCACAAGCAGACAAATTCTATTAAAAACATTCACTCTGTAGAGTAATACAAAATATAAAATAATCATCTGATCAGCTCCAGTAATGCGTATTTATATTTTTGTATTAACAACATTTCTCTGTACAGTTGCATTAAGACTACAATTTTACAAACCAATATTCAGTGGAACTTATTTACACTATGTACAAAACTATTTCTTCAAGAACTTTCTGTTCAGCATGCTTCAACACAGAAATGATTTACCAGTTTCTGGGATGGGAGGCTAGCTTTCCCTTTAATTTAAATACTGAAGAACTTATCAAAACAAAGAATACCAACTTATCAAAAAATAATCCATTTGTTATCGCAGGGTGGTGCTCTTAGGTCACTTTTTTGTTACTCTGTGTCATCAAAAAGTAGAACCAGTCACAACAATAAATAACATTGCTTGTTATGAAGTTAGACTTATATTCGTACAATCACACTTTCAATCTGAGTGCTTTTACAAGACTGTAGGATCCATTTATCTTTGCTTTTCTTGACACGTAGATCAAAATTGCAACTACAGGTACTGCTATTGCTGCTACAGAGGAGAAAGCAATAATCAGTGGTATCATTTGATCAGCTTCTTCCAGTCTTCCTGAAAATGGAGATAAAAGGAGAAAAAATAATGTAAAAATGGATTGTAACAGATATGTGTATATCACTGTAAAAGCATGTTATTAATGACCTTCATTTAGAATAGCATTTCTGTTTCCACGCAAAAAGCACATTCCTAAACATTTCCTTATGCTTTCTCTTCAGTAACTCCACATTACACACTTTAATTCCTAGCAAAGATCTCAGTCTTGAATTTGCTATGCAAGTTCAAACCCACTGACCTAATCTACAATGAAGAATACCATGGAATTCACAAAGAATACAAGAAGAATATAACGTATTTTACCCAATCTTTAGATCTTTTTGTGAAAAGAACTGTGTCTGGATTAGTCTCACTGGGGGGGGAGGGATTATGTTAACTGCCATATGGTTGCACAAGGATCAGACATGAACTAGTTGGGCTCACCTTGACAAAAAATCACTAGAAAGTATGAACAAGTTTAGGCGATAGTTCTACCTACCTACAACAGCTATCTCAATCACTTTGATGTTGTTTCCAACCTCATTGAAAACATCAAGCAAATATCTGCCTGTATCATTCTTGGTGACATTGTAGAGTATAAAGGTTCCATTCACTGATGGCAGAATAATTTCTTTCTCCTGATGGACTTTTTTCAGCACCATCTGTGATGGTGGGTTACTGTATGTGCTACATGTAATAATGACATTGTCTCCTTCTTTAACATTTGCTGATGGATATACTAAAACAGTAATATTTTGGGGGGGAACTGAAAAGAAAAGAAAAAGAAATGCAAGGTAGGATTTAGAAACAAACAAGCAAAAATCCCATGAGGTATCAGCAGCTTGTATACACAAAATACTAATCTAGTTAATGGATTCTCTATAATATTTGAGCACACAGCTTTAGACACTAGTCTCACGAGTTATCCTTCATGCACTGCAGTCAACAGCAGCAGACAAAAAGAACATTTTAGCAGTTTATGGAGTATGTTATGTATCTTTTACATTATATGGAGCCTTCTTTTCTTATTTTAAATTCACTGTTTATTCATTTGAGTTCATGAAAGGACACAGAGCGACAGAACCAGAAGTTGATGTCCTCTTTCAACAGAAGAGTAATAGAAAAGGCAAAGGAAGAAGTCCTAGGATAGTTCTTTTTTTCACTAGGTTCCACAATTTTACATCCTGTTTTCAAAGGTGGAAGTGGAACTATGAAAAAATTTGAAGCAGCAATTATTTTGTGCATCTGCCATTTGGACAGAAGTTTTCATCAGCCCTAAGCTCCTACCACTTATGATATGAACCTGTGCAACTCATATAAGTGTTTTTAAAGACAATTCATTCTTAATGGACTAAAAGTGAAGATCCTGTCTAAACAAAGTCCTAATATTAACTATGCACTGTAGTTATTTTAAGTAACCTTTGCAATAAAGTACTATGTGCTAAGACTACTCTCCCAGTTCATTAATGATACGCACTCCTGTGTTCTTCCATTCTTTAGCTGAGCCCTGTCTATGGTCTATTTACCATCTACTGTTTCAAGGCCTATGATCCCATCACTTATGTCCTTTCACAGAGTATTCTGAATAGATGTAACATCTACAGATGTGTGAGAGATGGTAACACTTTCTTCTTGTATCACTGCACTTGATGGGAAAACTAAAAGCGTATTTTTTGGTGCAGCTACAAAAAATAGTAAAGAATAAGGAAGAGAGATGGACTAGAGCAGAAGTGATCCATAAGCAATACACTGTTGCCATGTGATAAACAGAAGCAGCAGGGCTAAAGCGAAGAAGTCTCCTTACTACTGAAAAGGAAACTGCTATCATTGCATGTACAAGCATTTGCTATAGCTTAGATGAAGCTTGTGAGAACAGGATCCAGAGTCATGAGGCTGTAATACAGTCCCTCCACAGAGAAGTTTCAGCATGTACGTTCTATTTTAATCTTTTCTATGCAGGTATCAGGATCCTCCACTGAGACATATTTGGAATAAAATATAGGCATTACATATCTTCTTTGCCTCATGCATACATTTGCCAGTTGGAAGGAGCGATGGAAGCTCAGCTGACATGAGACCTTTGTGTAAGCTGTCTGTACTAGGACAGATTTCACCCTTCACTGTTTAAAGCTTCCTAAATGACCTAACAACATTAGAGCCACCTTTTAACTCCATTAACATCAAAGATAGGAGTCCCTCATCCTTCACAGAATGAGATCTGATCTTAAAATACATTAAAAAAACCCTTGTGTTCCATTCTGTTCTACTAACCTTGAACAAGTAATTTCACAGTTTTTAATTCTTTGCCAAATTTGTTATAAGCTTCACATTCATAAAGCCCCAGATCTTGACTTTTTACATTCTGCAGAGTTAAAGTTGCGTCTTTGGAAATTTCCTCAGACTCCCCAGTGGTTGCCTTTTTCTTCCAAGAAATCACCGGAGCAGGATTACCAGAACTAGCGCATTTCATTGTCACAGTTTCTCCTTCTTTGACAGCAGCAGAAGGGATAACAGAGATTGTTGTATTCTTTGGTCCATCTGAAAGGAAGAATTCTGTAGTCAGTCATCACTGGATTTTTTTTTAGAGATAGATCCAGCATGTTCTAGTGGATACAAAGTGGTCAGATTCCAAAAGTCAATTTGTTTTTCATTCTCAGAATAAGTAAAGTACACAGTATCAAAGCTTCCACACAAACTCTATAACCTAAACATACTAACTAAGCACTTCTAACCAAGAATGTTAAGGTAGGTCAGTTTCTTGCTCATTTAAATCCTGAGGTAAGACTGTCATAACATGGAAAACTTCGTGTCTCCACTTTGCTCACCAGCATCGCTCCTTTGAGGGGGGGAGGGAAGAGCAGAGGATTGCTTTTTTTCCCCGTATTCATGCGATTTTGTTTAATTTGATGTTTACTTTTATCACAAGACAATAATTAATAATTATTTGTAAATTACTGGGAAAAGATTACAGATACTTACATTCCACATTAAGTGTTATTTCACTTTTACTTTTCCCGAACTTATTTTCTGCGACACATTCATAATCTCCTCCATTTAGGTATGTCACAGATGGAAGAAGAATTCTTCCCTCACTGTAAGACCTCATGTCTGCACTGTCGTGTTTTCTCCTTAAAATAATCTTGGGAGGAGGGTTACTCTGAGCAGAACATTGTATGGAAACATTTTCTCCTTCTTGAACTGTTGTAGACGGATTAATGGAGAGTTCTGCAATGTTTGGAGTACCTGTAAGAAAAAAAAAAAGGCTGTTATACAATGCTAAAGCACTAAAGATGGTGAGTGTTTAAGAAAGTAAGGATTGCTAGCCTAAGGATCTGTTCATTTTGGCTTTAGTCCTAGGTTTCATCTGAGACTTTCGGCTTTATGGAAACAGTAGCAGTAATAATAAATAAATAAATATAATAACAACTACCAGCACCACCAAGTAGTTTCACTACTAAATGAGTACTAAATTTGCCACTAGTGTCTAAAACTACTAGTTCAAAGGAGACCATGATGTCCCTTTGGAATTGCTGCGCGCATTAGCATTTGAAGGAAATAACAGTGTGACCCACAACACCCCTTTATCAGATTCTTTTATCACTCTGAGTGTTGCTTTGCAGGAAATATATAGAGGCATGCATGTACAACAGCTGTTCAGAGAGAATTAGTTGAAAATTAAGCATAGAAAAGAAAAGCACAGCCATGAGGAGCAGCAATAAACTGATAGCTAAATCCTAAATATGTAACAAAGAAGGCCCCCTAACTTCCTAATTTTCAGTATTTCAGCATCCCCTAACTCAACAGGCAGCTGTCAGTGGGTACTGGATAATACAAATTAAATTCAGTCAAGCTGGTACCTTGTATAACAATGTCCATGGTTGCTTTCTCTGTTTTGTTAGTTACTAGATTAATTACTTCACAGATGTACAGTCCTGAATCAGTGAAACGGGCATGGGGAATAGAAAGAACATTGTTTTCTATCAGATGCTGAATGCTGTCATCAGCCAGATGTTTTCTCCAAACTATTTGTGGTGGTGGATTGCTCTCAGTCACACAAGTGAGCTTTAGAGTGTCTCCTTCTCTTGGCGACTTGCCTGGAGATGCAGTAATGATAGTATTTTGTGGACCAACTGGAAAAGAACAAAAGGTCAGTAAGTTAATGAAGAATGACATGCACATCTTTAACAATAGTTTCTCTAGAGGGTACATTTCACACAATACCAAGTTAAAAATTAATGGGAATTTCAGTGGAACAATTTTTCCAGACTTGATAAAACATTTAACTTGGAGCTTTGAAAGCTAGGCTAGACAAAATGGGAACAAATGGGTTTTTTCACTCCTAGATTTGTTTCCCTGTTGTTTAGGACAACAAACATGGAACTGCTAAGCATACAATGGCAATTTTTAAAACGACCATTTATCTGCATGCTTCTGGTCTTCAATTTCTGACTAAGCACCAGAGCCAAAGGTAAGAGCGTGAGAGGGGAGTTGCTCAAGCACTGCTTAATTTCTGTCAGAAACAACAGTGGGTATTTACTGACTCAGTGACTGATACTTAATACAACAGAATTCAACTGAATACAAAAGATTATCTACAAAAATAATATAGAGAAGTGCAGTTTATAAATTACTTATAGCATACGCTTTTAAAAATAATTTCTTGAAACTTAATACCAAACAGTACTTGGTATGGAAGCCCTAGAACAAAAATACTTACAATTTGCATTCAGTTTCTGTGAGGTTACTCTCTCTTTGGGTTCAAAGTCCATATTCGCAATTGGTAACTTGGCCACACATGTAAACTCTTTCCCAACATCTTCAGCCTTGGGATTAAATGAATACATCACAGTTTTGGTCTCTGTATCTATGACATCATCATGATAAAAATTTTCTGTGTGAAGAACATGTTCCTCTTTCTTTATGAGTACTTCCAGGTGATCCGAAGGATACACATCAGGAATTTTACAGGTGACGGTGACCGGTTCTCCAGCAACTAAGGATGGGCTGATCTCAATAATAGGATCACTGGGGAAAGCTAAAAAAATAAAATGAATTTCTTTAGTCTAGCAGAGATGAGCTCAGGGTTAACATAAAAGCAAGATCCCGCTATCAAATACCTTGACTTAAAGGCATTCAAAACATGGTGTTACATCAGTTTTATTATGACATATCTTGATATGAAAACATGCAGCCTTTTTATAAGCAGTTCATACACTAACAGGAATCATGTTTGTACAATTGTTAAAATATCACAAGTTATCTTGTAAGATCCAGCAAGGCATTTGGGCAGTGATACAGCTGCCTAAATACAGGCATCCAAAGCAACCCTGGTATCCTGTTTTCTGTGCTGGTAGGCTCAGACATCTGAATCATTTCCCTATCAAAGCAAAGGCTTTGATTCAGTACTTGCAGGTTTTCCAAATACATCCACCTCAACCACATTGTTTGGGTTGGTTTGAGGTTTTTTGGGTTTTTTTTTTTCACCTATATGAATGTTTTGGGGAGTCTATGTTTTGGTTTTCAAGTATTACCAAGGATAAGAACAAATAAGACCAATACATGTTACCTTCAGTGCAAAAACCTAAATAGAAAGGTGCTGAGAAAGAGTCCTGAATAGACAGATAAAGGAATCTTACAAGGAACTAGATGTTGAGCTATAGCAGATTCACTATCCTAGTGTTATCAGCTAAATACCAACCACAATATCTAAAACTAATTACTGATTTCTACAAACATGTGCCACTTAGAGGGAATTTTACATTTTTACTTACAGTACAGCTCAACTTTGGTACTCTTCTCTTTTTTGTCTTTCATATCACAGAAGACAGTACACAGATATTCATGAGCATTCACAACACTAACTGGATTCATAGTCAAGGTAGAGTATGTCCCATGGTTGTTCACTGTTCCTCCAAGGGGATTGTCCATCTGGGTTCTCCAGGAAAACCTTGGTGATGCGCAGCCAGTAGTATTGCATGTGAGTATGAGTGTTTCTCCAATCTGTGCAACAATTCTGTTAGCAGGTATAATCTCCATTTCAAAAGCTTGAACTACAATAGGGAGAAAATATATATAAACTCAGCATCATTCCCAACATTTATTTTCCCATTTCTTCCCACATCCTAGTATGACAGAAGATGTCTGCATGTTTACTTTACAGTTATGTGGAAGTTAAAGTAATAAAGCTTACACAGTGGTTTACACCTCCAAAAATTACTTATAAACATCAATAATTTTGTCAAAGATAATGCAGACTCAGATAACTAAGACAGTTCTCGTGTTTGAAATGGCACAAACCCAACGCCGCCAGTGAAAATAAACACATTCACACAACATAACTTTTTTTTTTTTGTTAGGTGGATCTGGCTCTAGAAGTTTGTAACGTTACAGGGGAGGGCTGGTAAGTAAAATAGCAAGAAAACTGCAGAATCACTTCCAACAGGACATTCAGTACCAAACATGAATGATCCTGTCAGGGATGACTGAAAATGAAGCGTGCAGTGATCTACTGCAGCTGTCTCCTAGGCTGTCTTTCAGCAAACTCAATAAGAAAATGACTGTGTCATTGCAGAGCACAGAAAAGCTCAAAGTAAATGTCAAAAATATCTTCCTGACACTTTGACAGAACTGCTTAACTGACAGATGCGTTCACTGAAATGTAAAAGCAACTGGAACAATGAGAAATAACGATCAAACAGTAAATTGTAGGTCAGTTTACAGTTAGAAAAATTAAGAATTAATAAAGCAAACACCATCCCAACTTACCAGTCATGAACACACAGAAAATGATTAGCATGGCTCGGCTTGTTCTTCCCATCTGTTTTAACATTTGTAATTGCTGTTACTGGGTAAAGAATGTAAAGTCAAGAGCCTTGCTCTCTCTTTTCCGTGAAAAAGCACTGAGAGATCCCGCTGCGCTGCAGCAGTTTATTAGAGCAGCTCCAGCGGGCTCTTTATAAAGTCTCTCCCTGAGGCGGAGCGGGGAATCCCTGGACGGGGAAATCCAGGGTGGGGAGGCAGAGACTCTCCAGCCGGGCTGCGCCCTCTGCTGCTCCCTCTTAACGCAGCTTTGCAAGCCCGGAAAACAACGGGAAAGGCTTGTCATACGGTGCCTACCAGACTCACAAAAAACCAAGTCAAGACCTCATCCTGAAAACAACTGATAAAATAAAAGGACATGGGTAATTCCAAGTAATTGAATGGCGCTTATCTCAGATGGAAATTTATTCAAGTTTGCTTTCAGTGCAAATATTTTTGTAAGGCTGAGTCTTGGGAACACTTCTAACACCACCAAGTTTTGTAAATAACTTTACCTAACTCACTATTTCCACGAAACCTCGTGCTACTAGTTTAAGAGGGGATGTTACTTATGTTTCTAAGTATTTTTGATCCTTAAAAATGAAGAAGTAAGTCAGATAACAGAAGGCCGCGTATCCGACTTCATCAGCTTGGATCAGGCTCATCCCGTTCAGATGAATTGAACAAACTAATTTTCCAATTCCACTTTAAAAATGTCTCCAAAATGTCCATCTTTCCAGATGCTACTCATATGCCTTCCTTTACTGCTCTGCCTCTCAGATCTCTTATGTCCTGTTTATGGATGAAGTATTGCAGCTGGCGATACAACTCTAGGATTATTTTCACTGTTTGGTTTCCAGTGAGTATATTAATCCAGTGTGGAATATTTCTGAGGACAGCTGTTACTGGCTAACACAGTGACAACATTAAGAAAAAAGTAAAATATTTTCAGTGTTTCACTGGGAAATGAATGCAAGTACCGGATAAAGGTCTCTGCATCTTAATTGTTTATATATTCAACTACTTGAGTAGTTCCTATCAGTCAGTTATGACTCTCTAAATATATATGCAGCAGGAAATTCAACCCCAAACTTATAAGATTAAAAAATACATATCTCTGGCAAATTGTTTAGCATGTAATAGCTTGGTCATTTCATGTCTATGAAATATTGTCATGATGTAGTATATTTTATAGACAGCACAAATTCAGATACCTAGTAAATTAGTAATAACGTGGAGAAATAAAGGCTGAAATAATAATTCCGTAAATGCTAAAGAAATTTAATTGCTGAAAAGCTGGCACTATATCAACACAGCACTTTTTTAGTTAAGCAGACTTTATGGTTAAAAACCTAAAGCTAGCTCCAAAATACCAGGTTCAGGTGAGAGCAGAGGGTATAAGGCTCCCCCTGGCCTACAGGCAGTGTGTCTTCTTCAGGAACTACTTTTTTTCCTGTTTTTCCCCTGACCGTATCTGCCACCCCATTATTTGCATCCTCATCAAAGGATAGCCAGACAGTACAAGCTGCTGCAGAAACACATGAGGATAAAATTGTGACCTCATGCGGAAAGTAACTTTTCAAAATAATAATAATAACAACTATAATGTTCAGGAATATGAAAAAATAAACATGACAACCCAAGAATTACCCAGAAGACAATAAAACAGGGAAACCTGAAGCACCTAGCAATGCCTAACTGAGTCATTATAGCTGAAATTCAATAAAAAAGTGACAGTGACTTCTCCCATAAGATATTACTTTTATCATCATCATCATTTTTTTTAATTGAAGAAGGAAGAAAAAAAATTCTCATAAGTCTCAGGAAATGCAAGCAAAACGCTATTCTGGAAGTGCTGTTATAAAATCCAGAAATCCAAAGTCTAGACAGAGTAGGTAACAACATCTACAGAACATGATTCTACTTCACAGAAAAGGGACTTGTTCAAGGAAAGTGCAGTCATTTGGCTAAGTTGCAAAGAAACGATTTTTAATCAAAGCAGAGAGAAGCAAGAAATGAAACTCTTTTGCTTTGACTGCTTATGTAATCATGGGCTAAGCTGAGGGGGAAAAAGACAAAATTTCCTTGTTTCTGGGAAGACACAAAGATATAAACATAGGAGGCCATATCCGCATGCTGGAAAAAATTATAATCAAGTCTTTCATCAGATAAGGACATAGGAAATAACTCTGACCCAACTCTCAGTAAATTAAACTGGACATCTGCCATTAATGTCACTGGCGTTGGATCTTTACCAGAGGGACTAATATAGTAAGCGATCAGACAAGTTAAACTCAGACAGCATGGATAAGAGCAGGGTTAGCCAACAAATATTATTAAAGGAAGTATCAATCTGACAAGAGGTTAAAATATTTCTTAAAACTTGTTCTTTAACAACTTCAGAGGTGAGCCTTCTAAGTATTTAAAAAAAGAACATGTTTTACTGTTGCCCCAACTATCCTCAGCATCAACCTTCAAATTGGAAAATGGGTATCAGGTTTTCTGATTTTCAGAACTGGCTGTTCTGTCTGAAAACAAATACAGATCATCTGACAAGTTTCAACAGTTGACTTTAAGAGTTCAGATAATCTAGCTTTTTATTCAAATAGAACAGAGGAGGACTCTGGGGATACAGTGTATGCATCTAGATTCAGTATTACAGGATCAACCGAAGAAATTCTGACACATGCAGAGTGTAATGAAGACTGGAATGTAGTAAGTATTACAAAAATATTACTAAAGGCAAAAGAGATTAAAAGAATTAAGCACTGGGATGTAAATATATGTTTTCCAATATGTGTAGTAATCAAAAGAGACTTTTCTCGGTCTTTGATGAATAAACAAAGATAAAACAGTTGTGTGTGTTAGACAGGAGTCTGGAAATACTGAACACATAATTTTTGGCCTGGCATCAGGAAATACCAATGTCCTTTGGGAAACCGAAACTTTCTTTGGACTTCTCTGAAGTGTAGAAAAGAAAATAATTTCAGAACTGTGCTAAGCATTTGCTTTAACACATACTTCTGCAACCCTTTAAAATACCTATATGAAGATCCTCAATTAATTACCTGTAGACAAAAAAGATCACAAATTCTCATTACCTGACTGAATTACTTGAACTAAATGCACAACAGGCAACATGTTAGTTATCCATGTTATTAAACATTTCCAACCCTCCTCCTGAATTTTTAATGTGCTGTGCTGTCTCATGGGGACTACTGGGGGAAGCTGAAAAGCTAAACCTCAAGTGAAATTTGGTCTCAAAATCTTCACCACTGATTTTGTGGCTTACAGCCAAGGAGCTACAGAGAAGAGAGCTTATTCTTCTCTTTTGGTAGCAAAGATTTAAAAAAAGAGGTGTAAGGAAACTCATCTAATTCAACATTCTGTTTTCTGTGTCAGCACTAAAATGCTTCACAACATTTCATCCCAATATCTGCATCTAGAGCCACCATTTGGGATTTCTGCCCCAAAAAAGTACACAGTGCTGGAATAATAAATTTTATACGAAGCCCTAACACAGAAACATATACAATATATTTATTATCAAGGATTTCTGTGGAAGACATGACATTCAGGTGAGAAGAGGCAGCTAAGTCTGACTCAATTCTTCAGCCTCAGATCAGAGATATATTACAGCAAGTTCATGCTTAGGTCCCCATTCAAACTGCAGCCCCCATCTATATAATGAAAGATGTCCTGGGATGAATGCTGGACAGCGAGTATAATAAAGCCTCTTACAGAGTTTTTGACATTTTATGGAAGCAGCTGGGCTTAAGAGCTTTAATCCTACTCAGTGTGTCTAGTACCTTCACAGTATAATTGTGCCTAAAGAAGAAAAGCAAGAGGAATGTGCTGTAACACAAATGAGAACTATTCTCAGAGGGAAAACATACCTGCATCAACAAAGAAGGAATGCCCTTCAGGCACGACATCCAAGGGATCACTTTTAATATGGTCACGTCTTTAATATGATCAAGTAACTGAAAAATCATGAACCTGGAGGACTTGTATGAATACTGCTGACCATACGGCTTAAAAAGCAGATAACAATCTGCCACCCTCAACATTTTCAGTTCTCGGCAACCTCAATAGCCTGCTACACAGGTTATGCACTGTCTTTCCTTCCTCAGTGCCTACTGGCTTTTTGGTTTCCAGAGCTTCCCTGACCCTTTGCTTTCCCTTATTCCCTCCACCTTCTTCCTCATCACCAGACAATAATACAACCTCTGTATAGCCCCCAAGAGGGGGAGGAGAGCATCACTGACTCCCTATAATTTTCATCTCCAGATGGGAAGGATGACATCTACATACAGATCTATTTAAAGGGTTGTGTCTGTTTCAGGAATTGTAACTTTGTTCCTAGCTACAAAAAGAACACCAACGCATTACCCTGTAACCCACATCACACCTTGCAATTGTACTCCACATCTAACTCATCATCTATTGGAAAACACTGAAAAAGAAACAACTTAATAAAGTTTTATCATCTGCTTCTTTCCATTTTCTGGGACTTCTGAGATACTGTATATAAAAATAAATGTATCTACTTCCTTCATTACCTTCCCCAGGCATTACCTCCCCAGGTATGACACTGCCTGTTTGGTTAGTCTGAAGGTACCCAGAATCCTCAAAAAATGCCAGATAAAATAACACAGAAGTACAATAACTTCCACAGACTACAAAATAGCTGATTTCTTTCTTTTTTTTTTAATCTATTCAGAGGCATTGTCTATTTTACCTCACCAAAGGAAAAAGAAGCTTATCTAAAAAACAAATAGAGGCCACTAGAGGAAAAAAGCCCTTGCTTTTTATCTTATTCTCCTGTTGCTGGTAAAAAACAAGCTATGGAAATTCCAAATCTGATTTCTAAAAAAAATCAAAAGTATGATTTTAGTGATGCTGGATCAAAAAGTGACATTGAATAGCTCTCATACTCAGAGTGCCAAGTACTGTGCTGTAAGTTAAACTTTATTTGTTTGGGTAGCTGAACTTCTATTGTCTTCATAGTGACATGTGTAAAAAAAAGTTTCCTTTTGAAATATTCTCTTGTGTATAATAAAAGCCAAATTCAAATATGAGCCCTATTTGGGAATTTTGAAATGAGAGCTCAGATCTATTTTTATTTTGAGACAAATACACCAAGACATGCTAGTTAGTTGTTCTCACTGGAATTAGAGTTCTTCAGACAAACTCATTCAAAATGGTCAGAGTAAAAAAATAAAGTGGGATTTGGGTCAAAGTGCAGATGCTGGTTAGGACCTGGGATGTTGCAAGATAAAGTCAGATGAAAACATTTAACAAGGAACAAAAAAACCCATTTAACATTTAACAGCATGGTGCACCTCATCAAGGCCAGCGCTTCACATGATCTAATGAAGTTACCTAAGAAAACAGTGGAGAATTTTTCAACCAAATTTTGTTATTACTCACCAGCAGCTGCTCTCCAAGGCACTTGTAGAACCATGACTATGGGAAAATAGAGATCGGTCATTCCCCTATTTCCCATTTCCTTCCTGCTCCTCAGTCATGAGGTACACTTATGTCCCTATGGACCCAGAAAGACAAAGGGGAATGATGAGAGCAAGGTCTGTAATGGACCACTCCAGCTAGAAGAGATGGAGAACCTGGATTCTCCTAGACAGGCTACTGACTACTGCATAGCTACTAATTGATTATCCTTCAACTTGTCTATCATAGACTGTATGCTTTGTTCTCTTACAGTGGTTCATATTCTGAGGAGCTGTGTTCGGCTGCATAGATGCTATTTTTGCTGTGCTGTGTTATATAAATGTTAGATTTACAGTCCCACAGTGGACTGGCTCACCAAGTAGAAATATTACATAGACATCAGAAAGGAATTAAATTACCTAACACAGCAGGATTCAAGAATCATAATTTTAAATCTTCCATAGGGGTGAGGATTACAAGGATTGCTCAATTGTTAATTTTTTTTTTTTTTCAAAGACAGATAAGGAAATCTTTCTTTCCTCTAGATGCTATCACTTTTCCCTCTCTGGAATTGCAATGAAAGTTCTAAAGGAAACGACACTCCAAATAGAAAGGAGAAGGAATGAACTGATTTTTACTTCCGTCAAGCCAAAATGACAAGTATCCAAAACAAAGCACTTTGTAGTGGCAAAATATATGTGTTTGTGTGTGTGTCCATATACCAATTAACCAAGTGACACTAAAAACCAGCTGCAAGTCTGTTAAGGATCTGGTACCTTTCCTTTAGCTCCTGAACATGCTCTACCCTAAACCAACAACGTGCTGCTTGTTACTTAAGACTGTTTCCCTCTTTCATTTTTTCCCCCCAGAGTTAAGGATCATCTTAACTACTTTCTGTTAACACTTTCATGGGAGGAATCATAGAATCACCACCAGGTTGGAAGAGACCCACCAGATCATCGTGTCCAACCATTCCCACCAATCTCTAAACCATACCCCTCAGGACCTCATCCACCCACACCTTAAACACCTCCAGGGAAGGCAAGTCAACCACCTCCCTGGGCAGACCCTTCCACTGCCTAATGACCCTTTCTGTGAAGAATTTTCTCCTTATGTCAAGCCTGAACCTCCCCTGGCGGAGCTGGAGGCCATTGCCTCTTGTCCTGTCCCTTGTCACTTGGGAGAAGAGGCCAGCTCCCGACTCTCCACAACCTCCCTTCAGGTAGTTGTAGAGAGCAATGAGGTCTCCCCTCAGCCTCCTCTTCTCCAGGCTAAACAGCCCCAGCTCTCTCAGTCGCTCCTCATAAGACTTGTTCTCCAGCCCCTTCACCAGCTTTGTTGCTCTTCTCTGGACTTGCTCCAGAGTCTCAACATCCTTCTTATGATGAGGGGCCAGAACTGAACACAGTATTCGAGGTGCAGTCTCACCAGTGCTGAGTACAGAGGGAGAATAACCTCCCTGGACCTGCTGGTCACACCATTTCTGATACAAGCCAAGATTCCATTGGCCTTCTTGGCCACCTGGTCACACTGCTGGCTCATGTTCAGTCGGCTGTTAACCAACACCCCCAGGTCCCTCTCCTCCAGGCAGCTTTCCAGCCAGGCTTCTCCCAATCTGTAGCTCTGTATAGCGTTGTTTTGCCCCAAGTGCAGGATACGGCATTTGGCCTTGTGAAACCTCATGCCAATATATTCTAATATAGGAACAGCTAAGTGATAAAACCCATGGGCAGCTGAGTTTTTCTAGACAAGCAAGGGTAAGAAAGATGCAAGTTGCTAGGATTTATTTCCCCTTCATTACAATTACTTGGCTAGGCTTCAAAGCCCTTATCCTTGTTGTCTGATATAGACAACCAAGCGAGAATGACTTGCATCGTTGTGTCACTCTCTATCACAGACCATGTTACTCTCTAGTGATAAGAGGCAACTTGAAAAATGTGACGCGTGTTTGAAATTGCTGTCAAGCAGGAAAAATGTCTGTGCTGAATTAGCACATGAAATGCCTGACTTTCAACATTTGCATGCTTCATAGCCAAGGAGCCTGACATTTCCCAGAATTACAGGTGAATACCAATTCAATACCAATTCATAAGGAACAGATGGTTTAATGACCCTTGTGGTTGCATAAATTTTGCCTTTATCGACTTAACTGCTGACTAAAGTAAGCTCCACACCACAAGGAACAGGTATTAGCATCTGTCTTCCAGCAGCTTGGCTCCAGGCAAATGCTCTACCTCTATGGTTTTCTGGCCAAGGTTCTCCCCATGCTGAATGAAATCACTGCTGACAGGGTAGATGACCATGAAGCTGCTGCTAGGGTTTCACTTGGAACTTGGTCATCCTAATGGGAAACAAAATATTTTTGTACAGTCCACAGTTTCTAAAAGACAAGGAAGACATCTAAATGTTCCATACATGGTAGATCAAGGACTAAGTCCAGTTATGTTCTAGTAGGGTCAAGAGCTTGAGATTAGTCTTACATCTGTAATATCTTTGGGTATTTAGTGACTTAGTATCTGCAAGACCATCAGGACCAAGGCACATGACTTTCCTGGGGTGTGTTCAAAGGTGAATTCATTAAGATTTTGAGCAAATTATCTTACACTTATTTTCCAAGATTATTTGAACAAACACGATACAGTTATCTTACACAGAAAAGAAATACTCTCAAGTAATTCTGTAATGTTGATCCAAAGTGTTTCATATAAAATTATCAGCATTTAAAAGATTTATTATTACATTTCATTACATTGATTAATCTGCTATGGTGCAAAGATCCACCTGCTGACTTTGCTTTTCTTGCACTGTCAGGTTTCTTGTGCCATGACTGTATTAAATTTCGTGGCATTGAAGGGAGGTTCATTCTGCAATACCTTTAAAATCACCATATGGATCCTGCTCTAGCTTATGGCTTCAGAAAATGGATTTGTACATAGCAAACACATCCAATTATCAATTTAGGATCTCAGACAATTTAAGAAAAATTGTTTATCCTGCAAGTTATATTTATTAATTAGAATGTTTACTTTTTATTTTATATACAATTTATTAATTGGAAAATTAAGACATAAAATTTATTTTAAAAGATTACTAGAATGTTTTCACATTTACTGAAAAGGAAGTCAAATTCTCAGGTGTAGTCTATGGTACAAGACGATGACAAGAATGAACAGAAATTTGTCACAAGTCTGAAAAGTTAGCAGTGCGTTTAAAAATCTCTACCCAGGGGACAGCAATTACTAAATTATTCTGAATTAATAAATTAATCTGCACTATGTACTAGTGCCTGCTGTGTCATTATATTACTATTTTAATACAAGTGACAACTCTGCTTTCTAAATTATCAAAAGGATTGGACAGTAGAGTTGAAAAAGACCATTAATTTAACTGAAGCTGCAGATTATTATGAAGATGAATAAATGATGAGTTGACAATTTTGCATAATGTTCTTTGCGAGATTAGTTTCATTTTTGTGAATTATCTGTAAACTTACCTTGATCTTTTATTTTCTTATTCTTCTTTATAAAATGTAATGATTTAGTGAATGCACTTCATGCCATGGTATTTGTTTGCATCAGGATTTGTATCATACAATATACCGCCTAAGATTCCCTTTATCTTTCCAATTTTTTTGATGATTAAAACTCAGACAACCAAGTTCAGTGCTTTGACTGATTATCTACTGGACATGATTTGGAATAGCACTTTGTTGGCACACAGTGATAAAGCAAATCATCGTGAATAACTGGAAATCCTGGCAGGATCTAATTAGAAGAAATTGGACATAAAGCCAAGGAAGGAGTCATGTGTAATTTCTTGGTAATCTTATAATAACCAAGTTATATTGGTTATAACAATTTCATAGCTACTCTTTAAGGTCACTGAAGGTGAAACTGCGTAGTAGCCTAACTTGATATGTGAAAGAGAACTTTCAGTTTTATCTTGGCTGTAATTGCTCACTGTCTCTCAAAAGAGAAATGCCTACTTTACTCAGAGAGCTCTCTCAAGTATATGGAATGTCAAGAACCTGGAGTGAAAGCGAGTGTTGCCTGCACTGTCACATCTGGGTTTACAACACACAGAAGTGTTCAGTAACAGTGACAGCAGCTTTGCATTTCCCAGGTGAATATGCAGTAAGTGCCCAGGAGCCCAAGACAGCTTTAAAATCTTGCTGTCAAAGAAGAAGGAAAACCAACATTCCTGCCAATTTAATAGTGCTTTGCACAGAGATGGACTTTACAGGCTCTTCTCTGAGAAATCTACTACTCAATCACGAAATTTACTACTGAACATATGTATGAATGCCAGACGCTGCCACAAACTTCTTCCCAAAATTTCCAGGATCCAGATAGTGAGAGGCTATTTGAGAGCATAATGAAACAAATAAACACTATAAGTTTTTCTTACTCTAAACCCTAAAATTTTGGCTGTCAAAGCCCAGCTTCTGCTCAGTAATCACTTACAGTTGCTTCACAAAACACAATAAATAATGCGAATAGATAAAAGAGCAAAAACAAGTGAAAAAATAGTAATCAGGAAGTGGATTTTAAGGAGAAACCTCTTCTGGAAACATTATTTAGTAGTCTTAAGTCTTCAGTATCTCACTTCTTTTAGGAAAAATCTTTTGTCTTCTCAAGTAGTTCAAATGGAAGGACAAATGCTGCTACCACATGTAGTTCAGATTGAAGAAAATATAGAGAATACTAAAATTCTCCTGTTATGATTTTCATGTATTATAAAATACATGATGTGTTTGGAGTTGGTTACATTTTTATCTTCTTACACCAAACATTTTTCATCTCTAAATTCCACTGCTGCTCTTTCTCTCTTACACTCAGAACTATTTGCTTGTGATCTTCTCCATAATATATTAAAGGAAATGCAACTCTACAGCAAAACTTTTGACATAAATGTCTCCTTTTGTAAGAGAGAGGTTTTTTTCCAGTTAATTCAGCATTCTTCTGAATCTCTGGAAGAATCATGGAAAGTAAACCAGAGGTAGCGAGCACCCCAGATCTTGCTCCTTCCCCATTTACAGTATTTCTGAATTAAAATCCTGCTTGAATGTTCATCAGTGTAGTTTTCACAAGGAGTTTGTGTCCAAACTTTGACATATCATTGATTTTTTGGTTTACCCAACTTAGATTTTTATCAGAATATATAAACACCTGCAGATGATCAGTCAGAATTTTATTGAACCAGAATCCCATCTCTGACACAGGCCAACACAGATGAAATGATAAAAGTTTGAGGATGGGGTAAGCACAAGTGGTGCAGTTGCTTACATAGGGACACAGAGAGCAATGGTGTCTGTGCGTTGAGTCTGTGGGTTTGAGAGCATAATGCAAGAAAAATCCCATGAGGAAATGGAAAGAAATTTGAGAAACATCTAAGAGATTTAGAAGTACAAGCATCCTGACCTGTATTCCTAAAGCTTTTAATCTTTGAAAATCTTATCCTAAGAGGTGTGGAAAATAGAAATTAACAGTACTAATCAACACTAGCTCACTTAGAACTCAGGAATCACCTGCTCTGTTATGCCACTCTGAAAGTAACTCTGCTATTTTATACGGTTTTTCTCTGCACTATTACTGCAAAATGTCTTTTTTCTCCACACAACTGCAAAACAATCTCCATCCTTCCTGAATCTAGCATGCCGCTGAACTCCACCAAATGAGCTCTTCTGAGCACCCCAATTTTGCACACAGACTCTGCTGTCTGGCAGCTGCTGCCGCTATGTTGCTCCCAGGCCATCTCACAGCCCTATTGCAGCATTTTGGCTGCTCTATCATGTAGCAGATTCTCTAACTTTATGCCACATGGTGCTACAAAGCTACCTGTTAGCATCCACTTCTAAAGGTAAGTTTTCTGTAAGTTAAGCATGTCATTTTTTAACCNTCTCTAAACCATGCCCCTCAGCACCTCATCCACCCACACCTTAAACACCTCCAGGGAAGGTGAGTCAACCACCTCCCTGGGTAGCCCGTTCTATGGCCTAACAACCTTTTCTGCGAAGAATTTTTTCCTTATGTAGAGCCTGAACCTCCTAAATTACTAGGAAATAATTTTTCAAAGAAAGGGTCATTGGGCACTGGAACAGGCTGCCCATGGAGGGGGTTGATTCACCTTCCCTGGAGGTGTTTAAGGTACGTGTGGACGAGGTGCTGAGGGGGATGGTTTTGTGTTTGATAGGAATGGTTGGACTCAATGATCCGGTGGGTCTCTTCCAACCTGGTGATTCTATGATTCTATGATTTGGGCCTAATAGACTCAAATAGAGAGTCTTCTAGAGATACTATAAGACATTGTCCCCTGCAGCTGTGTAATGACTTACTAACTGATTTCTTAACATTGAAACATTACATTTGGTACCATTAAAAGCTGGAACATCTGAAGATTAAAGAGCTACTTTTCTACCAAGGATGTGTATAACTGAAGTCACAAGGAATAAGATTCTTAAGTATTTTAACAGGCGACCTTCTGCTATGATGGGCCACTCGGACCAGAACTCAAGCACAAAGCACGGCTGCAGTCCAGAAAGCTTTCTTTGCCATAGTACAAAAGTTTGCACACTTTATCACAAAGACTAAACATCTTTACCTAAAGACTGAAACTTGGCTTTGCAAAACAACTTGAAAATAGGTGTCAAAACTGATTTAAAAATAAAAAGATGTTTCAAAGGAAACATATGAAATACTAAATCTCTAACACATATGGTCAAAATGGTGAAGGGGCTCGAGAACAGGCCTTATGAGGAGCGGCTGAGAGAGCTGGGGCTGTTTAGCCTGGAGAAGAGGAGGCTGAGGGGAGACCTCATTGCTCTCTACAAATACCTGAAGGGAGGTTGTAGAGAGGAGGGAGCTGGCCTCTTCTCCCAAGTGACTGGGGACAGGACAAGAGGGAATGGCCTCAAGCTCTGCCAGGGGAGGTTCAGGCTGAACACAGAATCATAGAATCACCAGGTTGGAAGAGACCCACCAGATCATCGAGTCCAACCACTCCCACCAATCTCTAAACCATGCCCCTCAGTACCTCGTCCACCCGTGCCTTAAACACCTCCAGGGAAGGTGAGTCAACCACCTCCCTGGGCAGCCCGTTCTATGGCCTAACAACCCTTTCTGTGAAGAATTTTTTCCTTATATAGAGCCTGAACCTCCTAAATTATTAGGAAATAATTTTTCAAAGAAAGGGTCATTGGGCACTGGAACAGGCTGCCCACGGAGGCGGTTGATTCACCTTCCCTGGAGGTGTTTAAGGCACGTGTGGACGAGGTGCTGAGGGGGATGGTTTTGTGTTTGATAGGAATGGTTGGACTCAATGATCCGGTGGGTCTCTTCCAACCTGGTGATTCTACGATTCTATGGTTTGGGCCTAATAGACTCAAATAGAGAGTCTTCTAGAGATACTATAAGACATTGTCCCCTGCAGCTGTGTAATGACTTACTAACTGAATTCTTAATATTGAAACATTATATTTGGTACCATTAAAAGCTGGAACGTCTGAAAGATTAAAGAGCTACTTTTCTACCAAGGATGTGTATGACTGAAGTCACAAGGAATAAGATTCTTAAGTACTTTAATAGGCAACCTTCTGCTATGATGGGCCACTCGGACCAGAGCTCAAGCACAAAGGACGGCTGCAGTCCAGAAAGCTTTCTTTGCCATAGTACAAAAGTTTGCAAACTTTATCACAAAGACTAAACATCTTTACCTAAAGACTGAAATTTGGTTTTGCAAAACAACTTGAAAATAGGTGTCAAAACTGATTTAAAAATAAAAAGATGTTTCAAAGGAAACATATGAAATACTAAATCTCTAACACATATGGTCAAAATCACTTTGTTTTCTGACTTGTTTCTTTCCATTCTCCTCTTGGAAGAAAATTGACTTTTACCATTTTAGTAACATGTATTATCACTCTACAAACATTCCTCAATTTTAGCAGGGAAATCTCCACCTTCTCCAGACACACCATAGATGAAACCTTTCTGTGGCTTCAATCCTTTTCAAAACCCCTCTGTTACAGAAGGGATAAAGAAACAGGATATCCAAGTAAAACATACAAAAATAGGAAGAAGTTTGTTTATGAAATGGCAACCAGAGTCCTGACATATACAATATTCTCTTTGTTTTTTCCTTTGCCATAAGTTTTCTGACCCTTCTGTTTTGTTTTTCTGGTTGATTTATTCATCAGCTTTTTCTATCACTATGGCAAAGGCAAATATCCTTTGGAAGGAAGACCATCTTCCCTCCTCCACACTTCCTCTGGGACAGAGAAGAAATAGCACCGATTTATTGCCCTGACAAAGTTGGCCACCTGGACAGAGACCCATCATTTTCAGGCGAGAAGTGCAAAATCCGCTTGAGGAACAGACTGTTTACCACATCAGCAGCATTTACTGTTGGTCCACTGTCTTAACTTAGAGCAACAGTCACCAGTGAGTGCTTCAGCGGGTGCTTCAGCATATAGCAGACCAAGTGCACTGTGCGGTTCTTAAATAATTTCCTTATTTGCACAGAATATTATGTTACCTCACTTGAGGTATGGCTTCCTTCTTTAGCCTGGCTTGCTTTACTGCAAATACTATTCCTTCAACAGTGAAAAAACACAATTTAGTAAGTCAAAATCCATGCAGAATAAACAATATCTGCAAAGCATATAAATGTGTACACATTTCCAGCATTTTATCTCTGAAAACAGCAAGAAACTTCCTGAAAGTTTCCAACTAAAAGTATCAGAAAATCAGATAGTATCATTAACTGAAATCAAAACCTACTTAATTCAAGGAAATGCAAAGCATCTGACTGGAAATGAGAGGAATTCTCATTTGTCAAAGCACAATGCTTGCTATTCTTCAGATAAGAAAATTAATGTTCCTTATTTCATCCATACTGTGATATTTACAACACTGGAATTGTTTGTATTTCAGCTGTGAGCTTAATATGTGATGTGCAATCAAAATAAATGATGAATAGACAGAAGGAAAAAAAGTTGAAAAAAGGGAATCTAAAGTTTATGATGGTCTAGATGTTAAAATCATTGCCATGCAAAACCTGATAATTATTTTTATTTTTTATACATTCCACCTAGCTATAGGACTTAGAACAGTTTTACTGAACTTCAGTAATTGTGCAAGTTGACACCTGGACACCTACTGATATCCTACATTTAGGTGTTTATATCTGCAGTTTAACCCTATCCTGTTACATCCCTTTGAAAGGACTTCCCTTCCCAATTACAGTTTAAAACTCCTTACAACACAAAACGTGATAGCCTATACTAATATTACAAAAATGTTCTGTGTTATGTGAAATATGCATATATATTAATATAGTAAGTTACTCATGTCTGACATATATCCTACATAATTAAATGCAAAAGAGAAGCCACTAATCTGTTTCTCCATATATTAGAAATTATTTAGAATAAATTTTTACTTAGCAATTTAAGTGCATGCTGCAGATCATTACTGAAAATGTCTCATATAAGCTACCTTACAGCAAAGCTACAAAAATTAGATAAGGAGTGCTATATCCGCATTTATTTTTTTGGTATTATGAAACTTCATACCAAAAAGAGAAACTCAACTCATTTCAAAAATTAACTTCATCCCATTCTCCATGAGACAAGGAATTTATCATTGAAATTATCTCAGGTTTATTGTAATTAAAGTTCATTTATAAACTTCAACAAGCTCAGGAGTGTACTGCTATTCAAACTGGGGTGGAAAGCAGTCACTATGAATGAACTACATAGGAAAGTTAAAGACCTAACTGTAATATTAAAGGGAGAAAAAATAATTCCAAGTTCTATAGAAATCCTACTAGACAACTCAAATGTTGAACCAATGTGTCTGCATGTTGAATTATGTCAATCTTCAGAAGTACTGTATTGTCTACAGCACACATAAACTCCATATACAAGCAAATAGGTACCTCAGTCTCAATTTTTCCTTTCTTTCACAAATGGTTAAAAACCATTTTCAGCTACAAAAAATAGTAATTCACTCATACCTTGTTTTGATTTTGACAAAATTGTCATGTGTGTTCACCAGCAGAACATAGAAATCATCTCCTAAGTGCAGAAACACAATTGTTTGCAGCATCCTGACTGACCTTTTTTTCCTAATGCAATACATTCGATTCCTTATCATATTATTATAGACTTTTTGAGTTTACATTCTAGTCATATTTTTATAAATGTTCACCCAGCATTGTTATGTAGAAAAGCATGAGAGTTGTTGCTAACAACTACTCATTTGAAAAAAAAAAGGCAACTGAAAGACACTATTATTTTCTTTATTTGTTTCTCTACAGAAAGATATGTGACCAGAGTGATTTCACCACACAAACATTCACGGGCTTTTCTTCATGTGAGCCCTGTAAATCTTGCCACAAATCAGGCATCACAAGTTCTTTATTTGCAATAAGTTCAGAAAGTTATTGGCAAGGATTAGCATAGCCATTGAATTTTTATTCTTTTGGACCAGTTCAAAGAGGATAGTGCCTTATCTTCCTTTGGAAGGATTTCAAAATTATGAATGACTGCCAAGACAAGCAGCCTTTGCTAGGAACAGTACTATTAAAACAATGCAATAGGTCATTGGAAGTTTTCCTCTAATTTTTTTAAACATAACTTTTTGGGGAACATAGGGAGGTACGGCTTTTCAATCAAAATTATAAAATCCAACCAAATATTATTTAAAATATCTTTTAAAAAAACCCGTACTCTTAGGACATCTCAAAACTAATTACTGTTACGTAGCACTGGGCTGCTACAGCCTGTTCTCTTAATTCACAAACAATGTTACTCTAATTAACCCTGCTGTTTGTCCCTAATTGAACCAAAATCTTCCAGGACTAACACAGCCGGAACAACAGTACTGAAGAATGATTTTTGACTCTGTTAGAGAAGGCAGTATTTAGGGCAGCTGTAAGCGTATGCACTGTGGCTTGTACCATGCCCCTTGGTATGCCCTAGGCAGTTCAGGATAAGCTGTTCCGTATGAAATATAAGCAGAAAAAAAATATTTTGGGTGAAATACATAGCAGATAGTAACAGGTAGAACACATTTTAACAAAACATATGTTAACATTTATGTACACTGCAAAACCATACACCTATCAGTATATGTCATGCTATGCCATGACATGTGGAATGGAGGAGTTTCTAAGGTTTTCAGTTAGGGGAACAGACTGTCACATTTCGGGGCAAGACAACCTGCTGTAATACTGCTTTTGCAATTAGATTGGGTTTGCATCTCTTTTTACTGGGTACAGATACACATAAAGCTAACACACAACCAGTTCCCAGTTGCAGGATCGTTTTATCTTGGTTTTCAGTACAGATTTTAGGATCAATTATTTTATAATCTCTTTCTTAACTCAGCCTTCCTTTGTACTGCAGCAGGACAAAATTCCTCCCTCTTCCATGGCCACAGTTTTTCTAAATATTTTGCTAAGGATAATTTCCAAGCTTTAGTTTCTTTTCAGTATCTAGTTGAAAGATGGTAAGAGGCAGTTAGTTGATAACATCAGCAGAAGCTTAACAATATTAAGGAAGCAAAGCGAAGAAAAATAAAGAACCCCACATGCCCATGCAGTGGTTACAGAAACACAGGCATCACACAATTATGTTAAAGAACAGTAGGTGATTTAGGAGTCTGCACCCTAAAACAGTTTCCTGTTTTTCAAAACCTCAGGTAAAAGATTCACCTGAAAACAATCCATCTCATTACAGCCCCTACAGTCTGTAAATTCTCTCAATCACTGAAATTAAGCTTTCATACAGCTGAGATTTTTTTGTGCAAACTGACCACTGGGTACATGACAGATCAGAGCCTGATGGGAACTTACCTGAATTAAGTTTTCTCTGTGGAGTATCTCATATTTTGAAGATGCTGTAGTAATAATTAAAAACCTTAAAATAAAAGTAAAAAGGAAAACTGAACCATTGAACTAAACTAATTGCCTAGTTCTTGATGAGTTTGTTCATTCAGCTACAGGGTTAGCTTTAGACTTTAAAAAAGCTCATTAAAGCCATAAAGATACATTTACAGAAACACAGCTTCAGAGGATAAAAGCAGTTAGTCATGGATCAAATACTGTTAATAAAATGGAAGTGCTTTGTACTTTCAAACCTGTTCTAGTCAAGATGACTATTGATCAAAACACTTTCTTAGAAACACCCACATCAATAGCTATATGTAGAAACAAAAAAAATTACACAGTCAAATTCTGTATTGACACCATTTGATAAAACAAAATCTTTCTCATAGTCCCTTCCAAAGCATCTCTCTTGTTTTAGTCCATATTCTCTCTTTGATAAAAAGAGAATGAGTCAGGCTTTCAAGAAACCTGGAGAGTAGACACTTAGGAAATACTGTCCTTCCCAAGTTGTGTCTAAGCTCTTAAAATACTTTTTAATCATCTCGGAATGTTTTTCTGGTAAAGTATGAATACTGCTTAAGAGAATTGCTGTAGAAAATCTCAATTTTATTGAAGTTGGGAGTGGTGGTGGTGGTTTGCCAATCCCTAAACAATTGTTTTCAAAATAAAGACGGCAACAGCATGAAATCCAATTAGACTGGCGTAGCATTCCTGCACTGCTCTGATTCTCAGACTTCAGTAACAACCCTACCCGTCCCCTCCAAAAATTGCATTTGATCCAGACTTACAAAGCCTCACCAGTCCTGGCTCATGGTCTGTACAGTACATGAGTTAAAACAGATTGATGAGGATGATTGTATTTTTGCTATAAAGGCATTTTGGCTTCTAGACGTTGTCTGGCCATTAAGACTATTCTAAAAATGTCTACATCTCTCACAGCATCCACTGACCTGTGTAGATTTTCCATAGTAACATCCTTAAAGATCACTACAGAATCATTTCCTAGGCAAAATCTGAAAATTCTCAACATCACTTTTGATATTTTATAATTTTTTTCAGTCTGTTTGGGTTTGAGGCATGATCCTTCCCTACATATATGAATGCCTGTGTACACACATTTTACAAATATAGTAGAAAACATGTTTTCAGGTTCTTGTTTATTCAACCATATCAGAGTTTAAAACACACCACCAGTATTTCAGCAACTTGTATATAAAACAGACTGGTCACATCAAAGTCTCCAGTGGATTTCATGGTGTATATAGTGCTCTTACAATGTAATTTTTAATATCCTGCATCCAAAATTAGATAGTTGCCCATGTTATTTATTGTAAGACTTTCCTGAAAACACAACCCTGCAAATCTTGACAATTTTTAAATTTTTTTGACAAAAAAGTTTAGCTATTTCCAAATAGTGGTATTATCTAGCTATTGCCTATGACCAGACCATAAGCATATCATCCCTCCAGAGCAAATAAACATTTCTGTTCTTGCTTGCATGTACTCAGGGCAGTCCTAAATGCACACATATCATAGTTCAACAGCAGAGCTGATCTGGTAGACCTGCACGTTTAAAGCATTCCCTTGGTCTCTGTCAGTATGACATGGTATGATGGAACTTCTGCAACGAGATAACAATGTTTTAAAATGCTATTGAGGTTGCAAATCCACATGCTATGAAAAGGTAAAGAAGAAAAATAAAGTTTATTTGCATGGTTACATAATTTTCTCCCTGTAAACCTGTGGTTCCTTTCCTGTAGGAGATTGTCTGAGGAAATGAATGAGAGGTTGGAGGAGAAGGCCAACTCTTTGTACCTGAACTTTGCCTCATTTAGCAACAGTTAAAGTTAATGAGAACTATCTTTTGCCTAATGAAAGTAGTAAAGAATGCTTATTACTCTAAAGACTTAGGTGTTCAAATTAGGCATTCAAAGTTCCCAAGAAGGGAGGTTTTAAAAAATGATAAGTTAAGCAGTTATTTTCCACCTTTTGGTAATCTATGTCCAGAATGCAGGTGCCAGTAGAATAAAAACACATGTTCAGTTCAGTACATCTACTACCCTCTGAACAAGACACAAGGGAATGGAAAGTTTTAAAAATCCTATTACTAATGGGAATTGCTGTAATATCCTCATGATTAGGAGGAAATGCTTTGAGACAGTAGACAAAAAAGAGAAGGCAACCGAGCAACTGAAAAAACCCAGCTTCAGGCTATATCCAGCTTCTAGACAGTTTTTACATGGGAAATGACACTCATTTGTCCCATTTCCTACACATATATCCACTTCTACAAGGGAAGAACACCAAGCAAGACCCAGATCCTCACAGCAATTTCTCTTGCCAGAAGTTCATGTTTTTTAATTATTAAGTGCACCTAAATTCCAGAGAACTCAAGGGAAATAACCCCCCTGAGCAGGCTGAGGTTTTAGTCGCTGGAGCAGGACAAATGCAGGGTCATTCAGTGACGCCAGGAAAACACTTAATTTTCAGAAATGGGCCTGATAAAGAACTTGCTCTGTGACAGTTTGTCTTACACAAAACACAAGGATAAATCTGAGACTGGTGAAGCTCTGATGAGGAGCAACTCACAGATAACAGTCCGGCACTTGCGGTGTCCGATCCCAAGTAGCCAAGGTGTCCGCTGAGAGCTCCTCCACAGCTCAGGCTCCTCTGGGCTCCCACAAGAAGGTCTTAAAGTTGATCATGTAGAATCTATCCAGAAAGCTCATCAACCAAAGAATAACATTCAGACTATGGAGAGAAAGACCTCATGCATAACTTAGATTCAACAGTGATTCTTAATACTGGGGGATTTTGTGTGATGGAACACTTCGATTAGGGAGTTACAATGGAAAAAATGAGTGGAATTGAGCTTGTTTAATATCGGGTAACTTTATATTACATGTATATTACTTTATATTACTTGTAAAAAGATGACAAACACACAAAACTATATGCTTTGGAGGTCTCAAAAGTTTCAGAACACTATCATTTTCAAATGCAGATGGGCCTATGCTGCATTAACCTTTGCTCACGTTAAGATCTTATGCTCCAACTAGCTGTGGTACATATCATTCCCAGACAGATGCCCCATGCACAGCAGCCTATTACACAATAACAAAAATAATAGTCTGCCTTTTAACATGTACACAACATACCCAATTTGCTGCTCTTTCTAAACATTTCTGCATAATACCTTCGTCAGTAGTGTGCAGAAGGTGAACATAATCTTTTCTAAATTACTTCTTTTCTTAAATGCACTAACTACCCCCAGAAAAAGCAAACCAGCCCACAGTAATATATTTACTAACAACTTGTTGACAGATTGATGTTCAGTAATAGACTTCCTGATAAAAATACCAATGACTTATCCCCAATGACTTATTTGTCATTGTGTGAGTATGTACACAGTTTTTCTTATTCAGACATACAGCCAGCTGCAGCACACTTTCTCACAGCAATTTCCTCTTTCTTCTTTTCCTTTTGGACAGTCAGAAGTCATGCAAACTCCTTCCAAGTATGCTGATGGCTTCATGCGGTGGGGAATAGAAAGTCATAGCATAAATACATAATGAGCATGAACACGTAATCTTACGAAAAGGCAGCTAGAAATTCATCCTTAAGAATAAAGCTGCCCCTTTGCCAAGTAGCTCTGCAGTACAAATGCCCCAAGTTATTTTGGTGAGCTCAGGACTGAGGAAGCCCCACTGTGAAAAGCATTTTAAACACTACTGTTTGAGAAGTACCTGGAAGATCTACTTCTCACAAACATATAGTTCTCCATGTACACAAAAATGTTCTCAGGCGCACAGGAACTTAAAATATTTCCTTCTTCATTATCACATGCCTATACTTCCCTCTTGATTACCAAACGCCTTAACAGCCTCTGGTTCCCTGCAACTGTTAAGCTCTTTGGTCCAAGCAAACAGCAATAACGTAGAATTATGAAGACAATCTGCTGACAAAGGTAACTCTCTCTGTCATTCTATTCCTATCAGGCCATACAACACCAAGCCTTGGGCATTCTCCTGTGACACAACAGTCACAATGGCTACTATTTAAATTTGCATTAGATACATGAAAATTTTGAACATTCCGGCGGAAGTGGTTCTTTAAGTACCTGAGTTCTCCTCTTTCGATTTCCTTTCACTTATCAGTAACTTAAGAGTTATTTTGAAACACTTCTTCTAGTAATTAATTTTTCATTTTATCTTTAGGATTTCAGTTTGGCTCTCTCCGTAATAAAATCCTCTGCAATTTTGTACACCAGTAACAGCACATCCAGTTTCCCTTTGCATATTTATTTTCTCTACCCAATTTCTTCAGAATTTCTCTACCCAATTTCTGCTTCAAAAACCTGCTGCTCTTTTCTTTAAAGACTCATCCAACACTGACAACTCTCACATTTTCTATCAGCACAGCCATTCTTGTGTTTTTTTACAACCCTCTCAAGATCACAGGATAAATGTTTCTTTTCCCATCTGCCTTACCAAGAGTCAGTTTCTAATGTTTTGGCTTACAGTCATCTCTCATTCAAGATGCCAAACCTCTCCCTTACTCCTTTGTAAACATGTCCTCACTTTTACCTGAAAAGAATTAGGAAGGCCACTCAGCTGACTATTTCACAAGCTCCTGTGGAATGTAGCCTACAATTGCACTGGTAGCTTAAATGAGAACTGCAAGACACTTTGTAGCACAATACTTGCAGGCATTTAACCTATATTTCTTATAATTTCCAATACTAGCTAAATTCTCATGTTCGCTGCTTCCAAATCCTTCCCAAATCTAGCCCCATATTACTCACAAGTACTGTGTAAACATCCTATTGTTCTTTTCCCACCTTTTCCTGCTCTGTCATTCCAGCTAGTTCATTCGTACAAAAATAGTAGAATTAAATTAATTAAGATTTCCTACTATTCTTTCTTTCAGTTATCTTGTTGGAAATGCCCCACCTACTTAGAAATCTGAAAAAAAAATCTAAAATATTGAAACTGAAACCTTCTATAGAAGAATAAAAAAAAAGAAAGAAGAAGGATAAAAAAAAATCCTCTTGTTTGTGAAACAAAACAAGAGGATTAATAAAATCCTCTGAATCATCTTCACACTAAGTTCAGTGTTCACACTAAGTTCTTCATGCAAGGTTCCCTTCTCAGCACAGAGCAGATTTTCAGAACAAAAAAAATAAAAATTAGATGTTACTCTGCGGGTTCAAGTATTTTAGCTATTAGTTCTCCAAAATGCTGAAATATATTCTATGTCAGTTGAAGGCATTAGTCCCAGCTAACTATACTACCGAAGTTTTAATTTGCTTAAAAGTTTCACTGAAAGAGCTCTTACTAACATTAAGTAATAAGTGTAAACTAAGTCATTAAAAATGCTAGAAGACACCCCACCCTGTAGCTGGCAGACCATTAACCAATCAACTCAGAGGCACATAGAAAAATCTTCCTGCATCCCTCATATTTTATGGAGATACATGGGGTCCTAAGTTGTTCCAAAAATGTCCTACTCAGAACTATTATTTCCCAGTAAAACCCTCCTCTCTGTTAGATACTGGACCCTTCTTTATGTTTTGTTGGGATCTATCTGCTCTTGTGCAAGACTAGACCAGAACAGAAAGAAGGCAAAGGAACATACATGATCAAACTGACACTTCACCCAAACGCTGCAGAGAGCAGAACAGATGCGCAGAGGCGAAGCTCTATTCTCTGGCTCACTCCACTGGTTATGGATGTTCTCATCTTTTTTTCTTTAGACTTCACCTGTGCTGGAGCAAGTTGCTTTCAGACACTCCTGCTCATAATAGAAATATTGCAGTTTATAGCTGCATTACTGGTCAAAGCATACATTCAGAGAGAAAACAGAGAGAGAACTAAATAAGAGTAACACACAAGTGAGAAGCAAGTGGGAATCTCTGTCCTTTCCCCCCACCCTGGACACAAGAAGGCTGCTGCTCCTGCAAAGGTGCCTTGTGGTTGGTCAACAATTGTAGAAGCCGCAGTCGGTTTCAACACTGTGAAGGAAATTGGTGCTTGGATGGACAGACCGGAGTCACTTGAATATAAGCTATTAACACAGCCAGCAAAAGTAAGAGTTTCAACAGGACATGAAAATAAAGACGTGTGGCTTTCCACAAGCTGCTCCTTCATCTGCAAATGCAGCAGCTTGGAATTTGCACCCTAAACTGGGGCAAGCAGAAAAACGGTCTTGTAACCTCAGTTCTTACCCTGTTCTCCAGCCTTCCTTCCTCAGCAGGCAGCCTGGAGGGCACACTGTAGCTGAATTACTGCAACTAAGTGAGAGCATCTCTGGGCTGGGAATTTGCCATGTAATTTGCAACGGAATATTGCACCCAATATTTATAGAGGACTGAAATAAACAAACATAATTAATTGGACACCTTCCATGAAGGTTAAACAAATTAATTTACAAGAAATAGTTTTTTAAGCAGAAGACTGATTGTCAAGTGACTACTGAAGTCTAAATACATCTATAACAATTATCCGAAATTCTAATACCCTCTTCAAATCAGTGTGGTGCACAATGCTATGTCAAGGAAGAACCTATTCAATGTCCTGTTTTAATGTCATACATTTCTAATCATTCCTAGTATTGCTTAGAAACTGTTTGCACAGTAATATATAATTGTTCATTAATTCAGAGCAATTAACACCTTTAAGAAAAGTTAACATTTTCATGTACTGTCTGCATCTTCTGCTAGAAGACTTACCATGCCCTAGGCATGTTTCAAAGGTCCTGTTTGGACTTTCCCCAAACACCTACTACCCAAAATTTAATTATCTTGTTACTTCCAGTATTTTACAAAGAAATTGCAGTTTTCACTTCAAATATACTGTTTTGATGAACCTTCTTGTGGATAAATTCATTGAAGGATACTGAAGTAAAATGAGCACTTTCAGCACATGGTAAGCAATTAAAAAAATAACCATTTTTAGAACAATTATTTTTAAACATTCACACAGATTTAAAGTACATTGAGTTTACCGTCTCCTGCCCTTTTTGCTTCACCTATGACACTAAATCAAACCCCAGTCCTGTTAGATTTCTTGCTGAGTGTGCTCAATTTAGGGCAGTTCCTGCAACCCAAAATTAGCACTTCATTTAACATCAGCACTTTCTAGAAAACAAATGCAAAGTTGATGGTTATTTTTAAGAATTTGCTGCATCACACATTTAGAAAACACAAATAATGCCAGAAAACGTGAAGGAGATGTACCTTACAGAGTGTCACAGGAAACAGAAATCTGATAGAAAAAAGAGATCTTCCTATCACCAATAACTAGAAATTGGACCTGCTATTGTTTATTTAAAACATAGGGAAAACTCTGCTTCCTGTCACTATACATGTATTTTGCTCCATATACAACATGACCCTTGGCTTATAACAGACATTAGAGAACTTCTTGGCTTTCATTCAGTTTAGCCATTCATTATAGACTGAACCTACCGAAGGTTCAGCCAACATCCGCACCACTTTAAAAGGATTTGACACATCATCAGAAAAAAGAAAATGTGAATTTCCTTGAGTCCTAGGTGGAAAGCACTTGAAAGGCAAAAAAACCCCAAAAGGACAGAAATACTGTTGGGACAGACACCGCTCTGTGTGCAGCTCTGCTTCTTGCTGCTGAGGTGGCATGAAGCAAAACTCCCAGATACACCAATACCACATCACCATATCAGTACCATCTCAGTAGTCCAAGACCAAATGGCAAATTGCGCTCTACAGTCTCCATAATGAAAAGAAACAATTCCCAGAAGGTTAAAAAAGAAATTTTTTTAAAAAATTGGTATTTAATACAGCAGCAGTAATCTGTGGTTAATTAGGGACAAAGCTCATGATGTGCCATGTCTTAATGTAAGTTGGAGGAATGATACTACTTACTGGAGGACGCTCGTTTTTCTGGGTAATCGACAGCCGCTTCATATTCAGTGCAAGCGGGGCAGATCCATGAGTAGGTGGTTTTTCTAAAAGGTGTGAACAGTAACTGCAGTTTTTCACATTGTTGGCAGAAGGAAAAGATTTTGTAATTTCTAGTAATTTATTTTGAATATTCTTCCTAAATCCCTCCAGTTAGCCACACGGGTCATGGAGGGCTTTTGTGTTTTCCATCCCTTGCGAAGCACTATTTTTCCCATTTAAACTTGAAGTATGCCCTCCTAGTAAGCCGATAGTAAGCACAGGAGTTAAAAATGACTCCAAAAACATGAAATACACAATAAAGCAGGAGCTGACATATTCATTGATTCTAGAAATGGAAGATTTCAAAAAATAACTGATGTGAAATTCATTTAATATTTTTCTTATTTTTAAACAAAGTTCCATGTTCCTTGCTAGCCCAAGGGGAATTTCTTTTGCTATTCCAGTGTATGGTTGTTTTAATAGCCTGGTTCTTCAAATTTTCAGTCTCACTGCCAATTAATATGGACATCCTTATCCACACACTTTTTAGAAAACATTTGACCTTCTTCCACTATGCCTTCTATCTACAGATGACTCCCCCTCTTCTAGCCTCTCTTGAAGCATCTTTGATAAAGTACCTAGTTCCTTGCCAGTACTGGCCATGTCCCTTTTCTCACTTTGACTTCCAAGCAGGTCTCTTGTCATCCCTTCCGACCCCATTTTCTCCTCTTAATTCCTACTCCTCAGCTCTATTTCTTTCCCAGTTGCTAGTTTCTTAGCACTGTCCTTGTAGGGCTGCAATTTTATTAATTTGCTTCACAGACCTTCATAGGCAGTTTTTAAATTTTGTAAGCATGAAAATTCTGTAATTGTATTAAGTTTTTAACTATATTAATCTTTAATTATATTAAGCTTTTAATTTCATCCTTCTAGTCCTTTTTTTACAGGTTTCCCAGAATTTCCTCAAGCACCTCCCTAGGACTACTAAGTTTGAAGCTTTTCTAGCATTTCCAAATTAGTCACATGCCCATCCATACCCCTCAGTGTCACATTAGTGACATCCCCAACTCTGAAGGAGCAGTAAGGTATTCTATGGCTACCTTCTGCCACGATAAATACTAAAAAATCAGTAATTTATTTTATCTGTTTTGCGACAGATGGATATTTGTGTAGCTTGAGAGATTGTATTGAAATATCTTACCTCTAAGCCAACAACTATTGAACTCCCCTTAAAAAAAAGGGACTCTTCTTTTAGCAAAAGACCTTGGCACAAACATAGAGTCTTGCAATGCAGACCCCTTTGTTGCATAAACAAAATACACTAATGATTACTACAGATGCGAAGTTGTTTCACTGCCTGAATTCAATTTACTTCCAAATGCTGAGATCTTCTTTAAACTCATTATTAAATAAGACCTCCCCAGACTTCCAAATCTTAGGGATATTTTTGCTTATTTGTTTTGTGTTTCAATAATTTTGACATTCTTCTCAGGAATTCTTAAGCTTATAGTGCCTACTCATGTTCTTAAATACAATTACAATTAGGCAAAGGCTTTGGTTTGCCTTATAGTTTTAGTGAAAACTATATTAATATACTCTTGTCTGACTTTCTGATAAAAATGAAAATGTTTTAATTACATTTATTAGTTAACTAAGAACTTGCATAACTTAGTAAAAAAACCCATCATGTTCTAAAAGTAGAGATTAGGAAAACTGACATATGACAGTAAACATGTTGCACAAAATTTATACTTTAGCAGTACAGGTCCCTTTATGTCCATCCTTAAAACAGTCATCAAGGAAAAGTTTCACAAGTGGATCCAGGGGGATCTGTTTTCCCCTCTGGCTTGCTGGACCAAATAAGATGAGTGTGGTGCACACGTGGTGCATTGCTTATCTACTTCCATACAATTTAACATATTTAAGCAGAAATATCTGAGTGCATGTTTAAAAAACACAAATATGTTTCAGTTATGTTGAGGTAATGATGCACAATGTATGTCTTAGAGTTTTATCTGTGCAGGCAATCTCAAAGCCACTTTACATCTGTAATCTTCTCTTTCATGTGCTTAAGTTTAAGCTGGTTAAATGTTATAAAAAACACAAGCTAAATAACTATATCAGTGGAAAGACTGTTCTCTCCTTAATCACACCTCAAGAATTCTGACCCTGGTTTTGATGGTATCTATTAAATTCTAGAGGTTTTTAAGAGTAGATGTCTTGCACAGCCTCACCTTGTTCACCAGCAGCACATAATCTCTTTGGACCATAGTGCCATCTAGCTTCTCTTTTCTTGACCTCAGTAACAATGTGTGCTAAACACAGCTGTGTGCAATGGCAAAGAGATCCAGGAGGCTTTTGTCAAGCTAGTCTTGACTATTTATCTAGATACACAGCTGAAGAAGGGGAAGAAATTGCTCACTGAGCCTCTCAATAAACTCCCCTTTGATCATCCATTAAGAAATGGGAGACAAAAGCATGTATTTTCCATTAGAATAGGTCTTATTGCATCTCTCCAAAACGGAAAGTCAAGATTCATACTGATGGTCTAGACAAGCTACCTGTGCCTTTGTGAAAGCCGTACCAATACTAACACAAACGTCACAGGACATCAAGGGAAACGTGGCTAAATCCTCTCACGTTACTGAAAGCATTTGTCTCTTAAAGAAAAATCCCTGCTTTCATGGGAGCAATATTTGAAAAGAATTGGAAGATTCCCTGAGGTGCCCACAAAAGAAAAATGCTAGAGAAAGATGCTTCTCATTCACATGTCAGGGGCAGAGGGCTTGCATGTCTTCCTTTAGTAACAAAGTCTCTTTTATGAGTATAATAGAGCAGATATGGAATGGTCCACCATAACTCCTTGGAACATTCTGCACAAACTTTTTGGGTAATGGATTTCCTTGTATACACCTGGAATTGGAGATCCACTCAAAGACGCCCAGATTCCATTTGCTTTTGCAATATATGCAGGACCTACCTATATGTAAGCAGATAGCAAATCCACTTTCCTTAGCAAAGGTGTAACTTCATAACAAAGACTGCAGTAGAAGAGCAGATAAAGTTGCTTCCATGTCTGGGTCTGGTTTACGCCCTTGGCAACTTCTGGTGAGCCAGGACTATACAAAATCCCATCCAGCTTTCTTATCCTTCTTTTTAATTCACTGATGTACTCTTTACTGCTAGGATGGATATTTCCTGCTGGGTATCATGAGCATGGTTTGATTCCATCAGCTGGCATCATCATGTGAACTTCTTGCTGTTAATGTCCAGTAGTAAAACAGCCGAGTCTTCAAACTCTCACTTCAGACTTAATGACAGGATAAAGATTTTCCATGAAATTCTACTAATCAACAAACCTTCTTAAATGATTAGAGTATAATAAGGCCTTAATCTCTAAATAATTAACAAACTAATGAGATTCCACTGCCCTTATTCCTTTTCACACAAACCATTTCAAGTCTATGAAGACAGGAGAATAATTGTGCTACTGAGTGTGTAAAGGTGGCGTATATGTGCAGCTGTGAGAGGGATGCAGTAGCTCTGCCCTTTTGCAACTGGCTTGTATGAGGGAGAATAATTCAGTCAGGTCCCTGGCTGGCCGTTGTAGAAGAGCAGGCTGCAGGCTAGTGGGCTGTTTGCTCCTGAATCTGACAGCACCACTACCATCAGACACCCTTGATTAACACTTACAGACAACCCTGAATGTATCTGAATGTTTTAATTGACCTTATTTGCAATAGTTCGTTCAAAGATGATCTCAATAAAAACCCTTCCATAATTGGTACTTATGCCAGCCTAGGAACAGATGGCACTTAAACAGCTTTGTACACTTGTGCTTGAAAACAAACATTTATAAAAAAATATTACCAAAAATACATTATAATAACTCACCAACTTTGCTCTCAAAATCCATTAATAAAAAGCAGTATCTCAATATAGTACTGTGAAAGCAATGAGAAAAGAAAACAAAGCAACACTGCAGTATTTCTGCAGTTATCTCATTTAAAGAAAAAAACCTGTATGTGCACTTCTATCCTGACTACGGTGATTATAATTACTGTCAAATTCATTTCATTGGGTTAACATAATATTTATAGTGTCAGATGTTACTAAATGAGATAATGATTACAAGACCCTTAGTTTCACATGTCGTGGGTTTTTATTTTTAACTTTTTGCTTCCTGAGTTCCATTCACAGATTCCTCAGTACTGTTTCCCTAAAACCCTTTTACATTTGGGGAAAGAATTGTTTTATACATTTGTATACTTATGAGACAATATATATTTCTTTAGAATTAAATGAACAACTGTCCCCCAAATCTAAAATAAAATAGACCAATGATAGCAATCTGAAGATACCAGATAATGACTTCAAATTTTCTCAGAGTTCTATAGAAGTCAGATCACTCTCTGAAAGCTGACATTTTATTCTCTGGGAAGTCACCCTCCACCTGTCAACCACAATCTCCAGCCTCATAAACATGAGCCTCACAGAACTCCTGGTTCTGATTCCTGGACCAGGCTCTGACATGAGATAGACCCCGGCAGGTACAACCGAACGCCCGGGGCACCATGTGTGGTACTGCAAAAGGGTAAGGGGTAAGGGCTAGTCTATCACACTGACATGGGCTGCCAAGATATCCTTCACATGATTTCTTTGATCACTGAGTAATGACTGCCTTTTTTTTACATATCCCTAAATTTCCAAACTCAGCTGAAGGAATGCTTGTCTAAGGATGAAAAGTTCTGGCAAGTTTTATTTATCTCAAATGAAGTAAAGCCATAGTTCAAAAGGCCACATATTCTTATATTATATACATATATACATTACATATTAACATTCCTTGAATGTTAATAACAGGCTATGTATGTTTTAATATATACACATATCTGTACGTATAAGTATATAATTTTCCTGGAAGGTTAGTAACTCAGAAATGAAATATTTTTCCCCTCAAAAATCTCAAAATGTATTCAGAATTGGGTTGAGAACAAGCACGGGACACGACCATCTCAAAGATACATTTTTTAGCATAGCATGACTACATTGCAGAAGGGACTATAATTATAATCTTGACATTACCATAACGACCGTGGTTGCTATCAGGTGACAGGTATAATATAGATAATCTGTAGACAGTACAATGGCAATATTTAATGATGCATGTGATAGAAGAAAATCAATTCATGTCTTTAATTCAGCTTAGAGCCATCATTTTTTAAATATTTGTGTGTCTTTCATAATCCTGTTAGCATGTACGTTGCAATAAACAGTAAAGAACTGAGCAAGAAATCTTCTGCAGAACCCAGAGACTTACATTTACCCATCATATACAACAAATAATTTTTGTGTTCCTACTTGTGTCTTTTTTTTAACACAACAGAGTTTTACTTTCTTGTTTTAATACCATAGGAAAAAAGCTGACAGCCACAGTGAAAGCTATGAAAAGTGCCTTTGCCTTCAAATCAAATAGAAGCAATACTGAGGCTGTTCTTTCATTTTCCCATGTTGCAGTCTACCAAGTCTCTCATTTAATCATCCTGAGAGAAATAACGCCACAAATCGAGAAAAGCTAATCTAGAGTAATGGGAGATGCTCTGCTGAATGAAAGAGGGACAACTATGCTCACTGGAGGAGCTAAAATGGCTGCACATTTCAAATCCTGCAAGATTTTACCAATGCCTTTATAAAAAAAGGATTGATTGAAAGAGGTTTTTTAAATGCAAAAGGACACTTGTGGAATGAAACTGTTCCGATATATGTAGATAGTAAAGGAAGAAATGAAACAGAAAACAAAGGAGCAGTAGTCAAACGTAGACAGGAAGAAGTACTACTCGCATGCCTTCACAATATTTCTGGTTATAACCTCTGTTCAAACCTTCCTCCTCCTGCCTCCACAGCTACAACACTGCTACAGCCATTTCACTGAGCCTTAGAACGAAAGACGAGAAGCTTATAAAGAATCATAGAAACTGTTTTACGAAACAAGATCAGAGATAATGTCAGAGACCCTAGGCTGAGAAGAAAGTGGCTGTCCCAGCCCTGCAATACACTGAGGCAAGACAGACAGAGGAGGCACAAGAAAACAAAAAGGACATTTTCTGTGACATCTCATTGGAACAGATATGGAACAAACTTTGTGTAACAATGCAAAACTCTGGCTATTTTTTGATTCACCAACTTTGTCTCTCAAGCTCCCTCTTTTATAGTTTTCTTATGTTGCTAACGCTCACTTTACTGCTTTCAGACTGGCATTGCACCTCGACCACACCATCAGCTTTGGAACAGATCGGCATGAGCACAGCTCTTGCCTGAAGCATTTCTGCACTTTTAATTCTGCCTTGTCCCAGGACAGGTGAAGACTCCAGGCAGCCTGAATATGTCTATTAAGAAATTTCCATCTGCGATGGCAGATCCATGAAGCTATGAATAAAATAATAAGATAGCAAGGATATCTCTTCCAGGTATGGTAGTTTCTGCTGTTTCTCCCCTTACGACAATTCCACTTTTCTCACTCAGCTGCTTTCTGAGCTCTCAGGAAGAGAGGGAACAGAAGGGCCAAGTCCTACTGCAGTAATGAAAATTTGCCCTTACTGAGAAGCCTGAGCTGCACAGCTGGTTTTCCACCAGTGTTAATACTTTCTCTAATAGTAACATCACACGCAAACACCACCTGCTTGTCCATTCAGAAAACAGCAGATGTGACAATCACCCAGGGTATGGCTCTGTGGTGGCATTTTTCACCAGTAACTGTTTCACTTTGTAAGTTTGGTCCTGAACACAAGGCACTTTTGGTCTTCAGGGGAACTTTTCAACAATAGCAGCTTCATCTTTGTTCCTTGTACCTTGGTCCCTGAAACATGGGAGCTGGTTCTGTCCAGTAAGAATGAGAATTATTATTTCTTCCTTTGTGATTTTAAATAAATTATACTAATGGTTTTCATCCATTGTCATTTCTAGAACAGTAGGAAAACATTTGAAGCAGAGGATGATCTCACAAAGTATAGGAAAAAAAGGCATTTAAAGAATGCTGAAAATTTTTTGCAGAGGCATATTTTTCTTATTCTTAGTTAGTTTGCTTCCCCTCTGAACAACTCTCAAAATCTTTGCTCCATACTTACAACCACCTTGCTCTGGTGTTGCAGGTTAGATATCCTATAGTTTGCTTTAAACACCAAACACTTATACTTCCTGGAGCGGTTATTATGTTTCTTCAGAAACTCGAAGCTTCAAACCCAAAAGCAGCCACAAGTGGTTTTTTTTCAGGATTATTTTGTTTCCCAGTTTTCCTTCCATGAATCCCTGCCATGACTAGGTGTAGGGCAAAGACAGCACAGGAAACCTTGCCATATCAAACATGTGATAGAAGAACATTAACTCATGCCTTTAATTCAGCTCAGAGCCACCATTTTTTTTACATTCACGTGTCTCTTTCCTAATCTTGTTAATAAGCACATAACAGTTGCAATAAAGAGCCAACAATAAACAAACAGTGGCCCACACTCTGAAGGCATCTTGAATCCATTAAGGTGATTTTTTTTCCAAGTGAGAAGAGATCATTAGATCACCGCAGATTGGTTTAAATACTTCATAAATGTGTGTATTCTGGAATGAGGTCACTTTTGATAAGTTAATCGAGCTCCTCAGCTATGAAGTATTTTTCTCCATCCTTCAAACTATTTGTGATTTTTTTTCTTTATTACTGTTGGGTTTTTTACATAGCCTTAATCAAATGCAAGTATCTGTAAATACAGACACAGCATTTGTCCACTACTCTACACAGGAACACATCCACCTTCAAAATCTCCTCAGTCTTAAATGAAAATTTAAGTATGTTGGATTTGTCCCCCAGTTCTTTAGTCTTAGTTAACAATCATCTCCCAAAACTGACAATGCTCAAGGAGCCATGCCCTGGATCAGCAGGATCAAATACTTTTCCCCCAGTGAAGCAAAGAAAGCAAAGAAAGCAAAGCAAAGCAAAGCAAGAAAGAAAGAAAGAGAGAAAGAGAGAAAGAGAGAAAGAGAGAAAGAAAATAGACTATTACTCTGGTAAAATGATGACAGTGCATGGGAAGGATTGACATAAAAGAGAAAAAAAGGTAGCTTTCTTAGAAGTTAAACAGTCACGAGAAAAGCTATTTTCGCTGCCATCTGGTAAAGGGACTTCTGAATTTAAAGAATACTGCAACAATCTAGTTATGTGATTTAAGATGAAATAGAAAGCTAAAGTATATGTTGTCACTTTTTTCTTTAATGAAATGCTACACTTAAACGTCTTCATTTGAAAATAATCTGTATGTGGGTTTTTTTAAAAATAGCATCAATTTGGTGGTTAGAAGAAAAAGGTTCACAGCGTGCTTATGACTGCTTGAATCTGGAGTTTAGCTGTTATCCCTGCTTCCAAGTCCGGCAGTGCTGTTAAATGCAGACTCCAGAAGAATACTGATGCAATTTATACCTTTAGGCTTTTTTGATTGCAGAGGTCAAAGAAAATTTGCTCGTATATGGAATGGCTGGTTAAAAGAAGAAATTGAGAATACAAGTGCATATTTTTATTTATTAAGAAAAGCACAGAATTCTGTTTCCTCACAAATATAAAGAATCAAATCATATGAGAGGTTTTATTTCATCATGATCCCACACCTCTTTTGGCTTTCAGACTTCCCCCTGTGTTGTTTTGCAGGATTACCCTGTCAGCGCCCCTGTCCTGCTATCTTTATCTCCTCTCATCAGATTTTCCCAGCTTCGCTTTGCTGCCTGCACTTTCTTATGCACCTTTGTTTAGAGCAATGATTGTCCAGTTTTGGTGGAGGCTCATATTACTGGAGCCACCTGATTCCACAAACCAGCTCAATGGCTTTTTAAATCTTAAACTGAGGATAACTTCAAAAGATTTAATCCAAACTATAATTTTATGAACATTCTCTGCAAGCAATTTGTACAAATAAGGTTATTTCTGCCTTAGGGTGTTCTGAGGCACCACAATTTTACCTTCAGAAAGCAGGTCCCACATGTATTCCTGCATAAGCAAACCTCACACTGAGCGGCAGATTTACTTACGCCACAGTACACCAAGTGGCTGTGGTCGAGCCACATCAGTGCAACTGGCCACAATTCATCCAGCCTATTACCAACTCCTAGATGCTCTTATTTCCAGAAACCCTGAGAAAATAGCAAAGGAACAGACACCTATTGCACGTGAACAACATGGCACTACTGCATAATAAATCCAATGCTTCAATGAGATCACACCCCTCAACTAGTCTAAGCGGAGCCAGCTGACCAGCTGTTCTAGGAACAGCAGCTTTAGTCTGTGCTTGGCACAAGAGCAGAGCAAGTGAGCAATTAAATTCAACCAAACCTCACCTGAATTGCTGGCAAGATTTCTCACCATCTTCATCTACACCTCCTGGGAGAAATTGTTTGGTTAAGACATTTTAAGGAACAATTGGCATCCTTGCATCTGTAAATTAGTTGTTTGAGCACGACAGAATTCATACTGAAGAAAAGCAACCATTAAACTAGCAGCAGACACACTTGAACCAGCTGTAAAAGTAAAGCATAGCTGCCAAAAACTGAGAGTCAGATCAGTTTTCTTAACCAAGGAGCTGTACCACAGAGCCAGAAGAAGCTGAGCTAAGCCAAGCTTCCCTTGCAGTTTACCATGGAGTATTTACAATGTGGAAATATAAAGAATATGGCTGTTGAACAAGGCATACAGGACTCTTTTTGAGCAGTAATTGCTCAGAGGAACTGATCTAAACTGAGACAATTACAAGTTCTTAATTACTTTAACTAAAAATTCTTTTCTGTGTAACACTATTTAGGTCACCTGAGTATATTAAAACAGTCAAAAATTTACAGCCAGATGTAATTACATCAAACTTTCCCAGGGATTTCCAGCTGTTCTCTGGAACTGATGCATAGCATAAGGATAGCTGACTAGAGTTTTGTACATGACAGCATTTTTTATACATGTTTGCATTTAAAACATAGTCTATATAAAATACAGGCATTTCAGATCTAACTTGCATGCTGTTTTACAAAAGCCAAAGTGTTCCCATTATCTCATGTCCAAACATTGAATTCTGAAACAGGTTATTGCTTTGATTCCAGGCTAAAGTGTTCCATGGCCAAAACCAGCAGGGTAACATTGTCCAGTTCTTTATTTTAAAGTTTGTTCTTTTGCTTATGGGCCCAATACTGAGCTTTAGCAAGGGCCTTCAGTTCCTTTAGCCATGGTAAGAAGTGACGATGTGCATCCTTTTGTGGGTTCCAGCCTAAGGATTATTTTACAGTAGAACAGGGTCTTACCCCTGGGCGGCCCTTGGTTTAACTATTATGGCAGTGATCGAGAATATTGTCCAGAATTGGTGTAGCTGTAGTAAGGACAGTTTTCTTTCTAGATTTGCTGCACAGAGCCAGCAAAAGCACAATTGCTGGTACTAGGATGAGAGATTAAAACAAGGATGCAGCAGCTCCTCCACGCTCCAAGATATGCGCACAGTGTTGATAAAAATAAATCTTGCATATCTTCTATGTTATTTCCTTGCTAGACCCCATCTCTGTTTCTGTCACTCAGTTGCACACTGTCTCTCACACTGTCTCCAAAACAAAGCAGCTCTCTGAGAGCCTCAGACTTTAGGAACCATCCTATTCCGCAGGTCCTTGGCAAGTAGCTAAAGCTGGTTTTGAAAAGCTGATGCATTTCCAGGATGTCAATATTTTAAAAAAATTATTATCCTTGTGAGGCTTTGTTTCCTCGTGTTTGTCAAATCCTGACCTCAAGCTGGAATCTTTCCTGTGATGACGCTGGGTATTTTTTTAGAAAAATAAAATATTGGTTTGGGGATTTTCAATACATCATTGTATCACAGCTGATACAGGTCTTAGAATTAGAAAAAAATTAAGATTCTTCCACTTTTTCTTAAATCAATTTCTGTTGAAATTTAAATCCCATCAGGTAAGGCAGGCAAAGTGTGGAGTACTATAAAATACAGCCACAGAGCCTTTTACATTATACCCATTGTGCTTGTCTCTTCCTTCTAATTGTCCCATCATTCAAATATCCTCAGGAGAGCTGCCAACCTCAAGTTAATACCTGTCACCTAATGCAACAAACTCTTGTAAAGAACTTTCCTGTGGTCCCACGTGTCCTTTCTTCCTCTCAAAACAGCACAGTTCAGGTGATGCTGCTCATGGATGCTCATGGACTAAGAAAACAATTACCTTCTTCTAGTCTTTTGTGCCAAAAAAGCAAACAGAGTGCTAAGAATCATCAACATGACAACAACTGCAGCTGTGTTGGAAAAGAGGAAAGAGGTGGTCAAGCAACAATGAGGGTAACACAAGATTTTAGGTCTGTTCCTGGGAGGTTAAGCTGCAGCACTCACCATAGCAGTTGGTTCCTGTCACCACCCTCAGTGCAAGGAGCTGTCGCCTTTCCAAATGCCACACAGAATCTGTCATTTTATATTTAGCAGAGACTGTGAAATTGTAACTTCAGCAATAACATATTTAATAGCAACACAATGAACTGGCAACCGAACAGGTGTTGAAGTCAGCAACGCTGGTCTCCATACCGCACTGAATTGTATCAAGTGCACAACCATGAGCAGAGTCATTGTCCACAGGGGCCTTACGCCGAGCTTTCAACCCAGAGCAGCCAAACCAGATCACTGCAAAGGTGTGTGTGCTTTTAACATTTTCCACAGAAGGCATCATCTGGAGGTCTGCCAAGGGAAAGCTGAAGGAGGGTTTTGCAGAGAGATTAGGTAGCCGGGGGGAAAGGAAGCAGTTCCTGGCAGACCAGGATGGGGTGTGTGGATTGTGTGTGTGTGTCATGAGATGCTCGTGTTCAGGGAGCTCACTTCAAAGAATTATTTCAAATGCTGAAAGAATTACCCACTATTTCACAAAAACAAACTTGCAGCGTGGCTCGTATTGAAACCTTTGAAGCAAAACAACAGTTCCCTCTTGCTCTATTTACCAGTTGTCCCAGATTCCCACCTCCACCGCTTCTGGCTGGAGCCCAGGCACAGGCAGCTGCCAGTGCAGCACTGAGGGGGTGGAGAGGGCAGGGGACCCCGAGGCTCTGAGGGGGTGGAGAGGGCAGGGGACCCCAACACCCGGGAAAGCAGCGGGGCCTGGGGCAGCCTGTGCGCGCTGTGGGAGCAAGTGGGGTGGCCGTGCATAGGGGAGGGGAGTGCAAGAAGCAGTTGCTGTTACAAAAAGTGGAATATTTTTGATTTAAGCTAAAGCGGTGTTAAGTTTCTAGCAATATTACAGTCATAGAATAGTTCGGGTTGGAAAGGGGCTTAAACGTCATCCGGTTCCAAGCCCTCTGCGATGGGCAGGGACACGACCCGCTTGATCAGGTGGCTTAAACTGGATCAGTTTCATCGAAGTAACTGGATTTTTTGGAAGTCGGATGGATGCTGCTGTGGTCGCTTGTGGTTTTTATGGCGCGGTTTTCCCGCCTCCGCTCCTCGGGCGACGCCGGCGGCTCCCGGGGCGCGGTGAGAGCGAAGCCGCGGGGGTTCCCGGCGAGGCCCGTCTCGGCGCGGGGCCCGCGGTCACTGCGGGGCGGGCTCGGGGCGGCGGGGCCGCGGCAGGAGGGCGCGGGCGGCGCGGCGGAACTCCTCGCTGCGCCAGGTGTAGAGCAGCGGGTTGAGGGCGGAGAGGGCGCAGAGCAGCAGCCAGCTGGCCGCCTGCAGCGCGGGCGGCGCGGGCCGCGCGAAGAAGCCGAGCAGGCTGACCCAGACGAGGGGCTGCGTGCCCAGCAGGAAGGCGGCGCAGAGCAGCAGCGCCGAGACGCTGCTGAGGCGGCGCTGGGCGCGGCGCGGCGGCGCGGCCGGGAAGGGCAGCTGGTGCAGCAGGTGGAAGTTGAGCACGCTGACGCGCTTGGCGCTGCCCCGCACCCGCCGCGCGATGCCCAGGTAGCAGTGCAGCAGCAGCGCCGTCTGCCCCAGCACCGCCAGCGCCAGCAGCAGCGCCGGGTAGCCCGGGCCGCCCTCCCCGCGGCGCCGCGGCGGCTGCAGCCCCGGCAGCAGCGGCGCCAGCAGCAGCGCCAGCGCCCAGCAGCCCGCGATCATGCAGCCCGCCCGCCGGCGCCGGTACAGGGCGCGGTAGACGCTGGGCAGCTTGGTGATGAGCACGTACCTGTTGAGGGCCACCAGCAGGTGCGAGGCCAGCGAGGCGGTGAGGCCGAGGCCCAGCAGCCCCCCGCGCAGCAGCCGGTACTCGGGGGAGCGCAGCGAGGACGAGTTGGGGGGCAGCAGCCCCAGCACGGCCTCCTGCGGCATCCACAGCGCACAGACGCCCAGGTCGGCCGCGCAGCCGTTGACGATGAAGGCGTTGCTGGTGGTCTGCAGCTTCTTGAAGGAGAAGACCAGGTAGATGACCATGGCGTTGGACAGAGTCCCCGAGATGGCCAGGACGGCGTAGAGCAGCGACAGGAGGACGCGGGTGCCCGAGGAGTCCTCCCAGAGCAGCAGCAGAGGCGAGCTGGCGCTCCAGGCAGAGGCGTTGGGCATCTCGCCAAGTGCGCCTCAGTTTTGACTTCGCCCCGTAAAGCCCATCCTCGTCATCCAGGTCAGAAAGTCCCACTGCGGGAGCCCCTTGCCAGGCACCTGGCAGGACAGGCTGCTGAGGGACTCAAAGGCGGTTTCAGTCAGATGAGCCGCAGGGTCCAGAAAACGCAGTTGGTGGTGACAATCTGGTATCCAAGGCAGGTGGGCAGCAAGAGATCCTGTAGACGGTAGCTAGCAAAGGTGATGCCATAGGGAGCAGGTGGTTGTTTGCAGACCAGAGTGCAACCGAGGGTTCCGTAGCTGCGAGAACGCCAGAAGCAGCAGCACCTTGCAATCAGCAGCAGAAGAGGCAGAAACCGATACAAAGCTTTGCAGTTTCTCCTGTGCCACAGTGCATACGCTGTACATCATTCCAGGAAGATTCAGCCCTTCCACTCTTCATGAATTATTCAGCAGATTTTCAACTTGTTAAATCAAGAAGAAAAAAAAAACACCAAACCCTATCACGCTCCAGAAATATTGCAACTACACAGTCTGACTCTTTGCCTTGCTAGTCTCCAGGTTCTAAACCATTTACGCAACTTTCATTTGCGGCAAGCTTTCAAACTGGTATCAGGCACTTTTGTCTGAAATACAACGCATGCACTGTAGAAACACCTCTGCTAGATGCTCACTTCAACTGTTGGTTTTTTTCAAGTTATTTTTGCTAAGAAAACACATGCTATGCTTCTGAAAGCTTAAAGTTAATTTTAGAACTGGTCTATAATAGCAGTAGACTTTCCAAATTTAATCTTTCAAACAAGATAGATACACAGATCCTTGGTAAGACAGTTGTTATTTGAGGAAGCTGGTCCTCAATCTACATTCCTTCAGGAATGTCTCGGCCCGCAGGAAGTCCTCATCACCAGGCTGCTGGCCAAGGGGGATGCTGGTGTTAGTAAATACACAGGTAAAAAAGAATCGGTTTGAAATGCTCTTGCACCAAAATTAATTCAGAGCACAAGTTCTCACAGAGGTGAATGACAGGTCCTCCAGGAGCTTGTTGACAAGCGGGGCTTAACAGTCCCTTTCTGAATGAAGAAGAGTTATAGTGGGATTCTCCCAGGAACTCTACAGCACTTTACTCAAGCGGGGACAAAATGTTAACTACCCTTACCCTGAACAAGACTTCTAACAGTAAGAAATTGAGTAAAAGAACTGAGATTTCTTCTCAAACACTTTCCAGAAAAGAAGTCCTTGCTAATTTAATGGTAAGTTTAGAAGAAAAGCTGTTTTTGCAGGTGGGTTATATGTGGGCTACAGAAATAAGCAATCTCTGACCTAGGGTATCTTCATATAGTTTTCAGTTGCTGTTAAACTTGCAATGCTAGCAAATGAAAATATCGAAATAACAGATCAGGATGTAACTATAGTTACCATATACATTATTTAAGATAATGAAGTTAATTTGTGTGGGTCAATTTGTTGAAGCGTAGCCCATCTTTTACTTGAGAGAAAGGCTCATGTTTGCAACTGACAGGACTATCGATTTGTCAGAAACATGAATATCTATGTTCATTTTTAATTAGATTGCTCATATGCTTAAGGTTAAAGACATACGTGAGTGATTTACTTGATCAGGCCCTTAATTACCATTTTTTTTTGCCTGCTGCACTTTACAGTGTAGATCTAATCAAGTGTCAAACCTTTTGAGGCCTTTCATTGTTTAGCTGTCAGTAGAGAACAGTTATTATAGAAACTGAAATCCTCCTCTTTCTGCAGTACTGTAATTGAAAAATATTCTCTAAATCTGTAAGAAGAAATACCTCCTAAGCCAAAAAGCTTCATAAAGCATACTTGAAAGAGATGATTAACAGTTTCGGAAGGCATTAGCCACAGAATCGTATGCCCAGGAGAGACCTCTAGACCTATTTAATCCATCCTTACATGTTCATCAAACCTTGTGTCCTACAGCTTGTTCTCCCAGAACAGAGAGATATATTTATGTAGGAAATACCACAGAAGTGGTATAAAGTACAAGGATAAGTGAAAAGAGGATATGAAACATATTTTTGTAGTATTTCTTAAAAGCTACAAGGTTCTAAAGACCTCATTGATCTTTCATTGTCCCCAGATTTGTTGTTAAGAAGCTGATGGTTGCAGAATGCTGGCTATATTCCTCATTCATTTTTAAGAACAAAAAAAAATGTTGTATACTAGCTAATACTATTTCGTATATTAAATCAGCAGAAGTCTAGAAGAAGGCTAAGGGAAAGGCTGATACCTGCATACAAGAAACTTTTAAATTAGGCGTTCTTCCTTTTAATTTTCTCTACGTATCCAAATCAACATCCATTAACAGTCTGAATGTAGTGGCAGAAGCCCATTATTGTGTTTTTAGATTAGGCTGTCACTAGAATTTGGACAACTTCTATAGCATCTGCTCTATTCCTGGCTTTGCCATTTCTCTAGAGTGGCTGTGGGACAATTATGTACCATCCAAACCATCTACTGCAGTACAGACTTACTGACAGCAACATGTTAAGCATCATGGATAATCAATCACGTAACACAATAAATCTGCTGAAAATAGTCAGCTGAGTTAGTGTTAGAACCATTTGTAACTAGTTTTTAATTGAATGAAGGATAAAAATCTAAGTGAAAGCATGATCTTATAGGTTCTCGAGGACAAAGAACCTGCTGTTAGTGAGACTAAAACCTATTGCGCAGGCAAAAAAGACATCAATTACACTTTTACCAAGGGTGGTTGTCCAGTAGAAGTTTCTTCAGTTCAGACACAGCTTAAAAATTGTATTTTGAAATACAGCCTTTACATCATACTGTCTACAGGTTGCTTAAATATTTGATACTGTAGAAAGGAAGTGTAAGGTCAGCTAGTGATCGGTTATAAAAGACGCCTGTCATACTAACATCTTTTTGTGAAGTCATCTTACTTATAAATATATTACATAGTTTAGAAGAAAGAAGGTGATTTTGGAAGAGCTACTTTTCAGTTGGATTACTAATCATGTTAGCTTACACCAAAAGATCTAAGTAAGAAAAGCTGAGAAACAAGGAAGCCGGCTGATACAGGCATTTTATTATCAGTTAGCTGTATGTATGTATAGATATCTACATTTCAAAATTAAACAATATTGTATTAAGGAAAACTATTTATAACCAAGTACACAACAAAATTATTTAAGAGGTAGAATTACTTTACCATTAATCTATAATTCATATACAGTATATTGTATAAATATGCACACACATATGCTACTTTGTGTGTGTATATGTTACATATACACAGTTGTGAAAAAAGTGCAGTATTGCCTGTAATTTTATTCAGTGATTTACACAGCTGCTCTCAGGTATTGCTTATTAACACTTTCAGTACAACTTCCCATAGCAATTTTTGATCTGATCTTTTCCAAAAATAACGTGGCACTTTATGTTCATTTCAGTTGTAAAGCAAACGTACGGCATTCACCGGTCTTCAGGAATGAAGACTGACAATGCCACCAAGCTTTATTTTCAGGTTTCCCAGATATCGGAAGAACTCACAGGTAACAAATCTGTTTTGGTAATTAGTGACAAATGCTTACTTTTTGTTGTTGTTGTTGTTGCTTACTATGCGCTTGTGGAGCTGTGAAAATTTTACACCTGATCTCTAGTACTTCACTGTAATACCACTCATTCCTAATCACACCTGATTAAACTATACATTAAAGAACATCTTTACTACTGACAAAAATATCCTCTGATGCAGGAGGCTACATTATCTGTAGGTTTTGCAGTAGTTTTCAAATTAAAAGTTTACGGAGCATCCAATTGATAAGTGAAAATTTAATATACTTCCAATGTTTACTTCATTACGCTTTGCTAATGAAACTGCACAGATGCTGCCAAATGCAGGGTAAAAGCATGTAAGTGAGCAGCACTGCCACATCCTTTGTACGTAACACATTCTTACCAACTTTGTTCCACCTTCAATTTTGCAGTAAAGATTGCATAGCAAAATGTAACATTATGCATTGACAAGAAAGAGTTAAAAGTTTCCTTTAAGACAAACTGAAAGAAAGCATTAACTGTACATCCATCAGATAAATTACTTTTTCTTTGCAATGGAAGATGTAAGTTACATTACATCTCAAAAAATATTTTCCCTTTATTTTTCTGTCATAGCGTTTCCTTATGAAACAGCAGCAGCTGAAAGTGAAAAGCAGAGTATGCATCAAGTGCTTTCAGTCGACAGTGTGATAACTGGTCTCTCACTAGTTAAGACTCCCATTAAGTTACCAGAAGACCAATTAGTAAAAAAGTAATTACATGAGGCTTTTAGAAATAATGATGGACCCATAAAACAAGAACAACATCTTGTTCATAAAAAAATTTTCATCTTTGATAAACATGTAAAAATTCTTTAAAATACACATTTTTGTAGCAAAGTGAACACTAAATTAAAATATATTCTAATTTTTTACATAGTTTTTATATATATTGCTTACCAAAATATTCTCTTAATACATATTTAAACAATGTACACATGTTAATAAATTTCTTAACAAAACTCATTAGAAATATATTCAAGCTGTCTCAATATTAAAAATTTAGATCTGTATTTAATGTGAAGAATAATTACCATAAATTCAACATCAGTGCATCTGCAGTAGTTATTAACAAGAAATTTCTGCCCACCGAGTATTCTCCTCTTGGTGTTAAGGTTTCAAGATGTCCTGTATTGAAGCTTCCTCCTCTGAGAGAGTGGCGTCCTTCCTTCCTTAAGTTATTCTCCGTGAAGGATTTCAGTTTTAAAAGCTCAATGGGTTTCACCAAAGCAGCAAGGCTTTAGTGCTGAACATACTCAGACTGAAGGGACTGTGCAGAAAAGAAAAACAGATTAAAACTCACTGGGGAAGTTATACTTGTATATAATATGCATTTTACCGTCAAGGAATAGAGAAAGAACAGGAAGAAGAAAAACAGAGTTGGAGGTGGATCTGAATCTCTGCATAGGTAAAGATTAATAAAATAGAAATAACTCAGAAATTGGTTACGGTAAAATCCATCTAGACTTACTTTTCCTAATCAGGTTCCAGAGATTCTTGAATAAAGAATTCTCTTGAATAAATGCTCTTTGGCATCCATACTGAAACCTATCAGTAGAAGCAGCACATAATAAATATATAAACCTTTAGAACTCCAATATAACAAACCCGCTTTTTTCCTAAATCTTAAGTCATAGTGTGTATTTCCAAAGTTGTCTTTTAAGTGCATTTTCACATCTTGAAGATCTAAGACCATCTGGGTATTCTTTACTAGGTTGAAAAAGAAGTGCTGTCAGCATGTAAAGATTTGAATACCACTGACTAAAAACGGTCTGGGTTTAGTACTGAATGGATTCAACATGAATAGAAAATATTTCACTGTAAAACTAAGCAGATGTAACAAGTATAATTTTTTCCACTGTAGACTTAGAATCACCATGGAATACACAACCATAGAAGCTTATTTTTCCCTACTCCATTCTCTAATAATCATTATGCATCATAAGCTTTGGCAAGAGCATTTGTCAAGCTATTTAAAATGTGTAAGAACAAGGTAGAAGGAATAGCCCTTCATTAATGAGCACTTGAAAATTCCGCTGTACTGAGCACTCAAAGCTTTCTTATTTTCAGAAGTGTATTTTAATAATCAAAAAGATGGCTACACATTAACTATAGAAGTATTCGAAATTAATCCTTCAAACCTGAAGTCCAAGTTGATTAACAAACATAAAAAAGCACAACAATTAATTAAATACTTTGATACGTCGTTGTACAGTATTAGACTACTTTAAGTTCAGGCAGATGAAAGATGACCAGAAAGCACTGTACGCTTTTGGTGATCTTGGGAGCAGCTCGTGTTAGTTGACAAAGAACTACAAGCCGTTTACTTAGCAGACAGTAGTAACCAGGGATTCTGTATAGTAACTTAAATAAATAAACAAGGAAACAGTAAATTAAAGACTTTGAAGTTTCAACTAAAATTCTTAAAACTGCTAGGAATCTTAAGTTACTAAAATATGGTGGGGAAAAAATGGCAACGTATAAAAAAAGACAAGTGTCCATGCAGCACAGATTGCTTGGAAACAAAATAGCATCTTCCATTATGGATGGGTAGGCAGAGTTTATTTTATTTATTTTTAAATTGAGAAGTATGTTTCTTGGTGTGTTCCCACCCTCACTATAGCTCTGTTCGACATAGCAATGGTTTCTTTCTTCCTAATGTTTCAAAGCCTTTTCTGCATACAGGAAAGAATTAAATCTAAGCAGCATTTCTTCCAGATTAAGATTGTGACTTCCCATAGAGGTCCTACTAATACAAACATGGTGGTAGCAGTAACAGCTGAGCTGCTGCAAATTTACAGACTAATTTTTGAGTTTGAAAAATTAAATTATGGCTGGGGATGGCTGGTTTTTTTGTTGGTGTTTTTTTTTTTTGCTTTTGCAGTTATTAACTGCAATTAAATCTCCTCACATTGTCCAAAGAGACTGACTAATATTTCAAGGCCTGTAGTTGTGTCTTTGAGGAGTTTTGTTTTAAAAACTGTATTCCTACCTCCTGTTTGCAGTGACGCAAAGTGTGACCTGTCATTCTGAAAGCGTTATTAAAAATAAGAAGCTCCATCCAGTCCACCTTTACAAGTCATATGCTGATATTTAACAAAATCTTATTTCAAATAGAGGTAAAAATAGAAGGAAAAAAAACCCCAAAGAAAATCGATTCTTATATTGCAACGTTGAGAGTATAAAATCAGTTAATGGAGTAGAATTCTCAACGTGTACTGCTACAATGGTCCCATACAATGTCAAACCTAGCATTTTATACCCTATGTCAGACATTTAAACAAAGAACTAAGAATCAGACTGTTTCACTACAATGAAGTTAATGATACCTAATGAAGTTCATGCTGAAGCAACTGCTTAGATCACTATCATTTTCCATCTTCAAGAGGAGGCTCGGAAAGCCTTCTTGAAAAGAAAATACACCACAGATCTAGGCACTAGAACTGTATTCGCATGCATTCAACTTCAGGACCAAGTCACCTGCAATTTAACTTTTAGAGGGAACAACCGTGTAGCATTTAGGGCTCTCTGTTTAGGACCTGAACACCCCATTTTTCCAACTGAAGTTTTTTGAATGTGCAAAAACGCTCCCAAAACACTGTTGCAACAGCAGCATTGCAGCAGGCAAGAACTACCATGAAGAGACAAAACCCACTAAGATAAATCAGGATATATTACAGAAAACTGCATATGTGGAAGCAGTCCCGAGTCTGCTGAATTTCCAGATCAGCAAGACAGTAAGATGCACCGGTGTTTGCCTCTTTTTTTTCACAAAGGCTGTCCTGTATTCATTAATGGTAAGTTCTAATTCCAAATAACTGTTCCACAAGTATAAAGATCATGTATATGAATTTTAAAATACTGCTAACACTTTTCCATTTTTTGAAATTTTTCCATCTTGCTAGTTTCCATGACAGCTATAGAAGCAAAAGGTGACTCATCTAAAGACTATCCAGTTATATACTCTTCAATAAAAATACATTTTAAAGAGTGATATTTGGATTTGTAACTGTTTCAAGAACAAAGCAAAAATCTTACTGTGGTGCCTTAAATGTGACTATAGCCGATAAGACTATTTCTGCAAATTATAACTGAAAGAGATTATGTTTAATAAAAACATCCAATCTGTAAAATTTGCAAATAAAACATTCTATTTTGCTAGAATGGCAAGTTGTCTCTTGTGTGAAAAACCAAGCTCTTCTTCTGGTGCCTAAATGTGATAAAAATTAAGTGGATTATAAGCTTACACTGATTAAGGTCAAAGAACATAAGGGAAAAATATAAAACAGAAAGAGTATTGAATAACTTTTCTATACAGGGGGAGGAAGGAAAGATGTGCTTGCATTGCATAAAAATGAAATTCCCAATTTCTCCACTGATGAGATTAAGGAACATTAATTAGAACTGAAAAATTACTGTTCTAACAGTCTTGAAATCCTCCTGCACCGCTCATGTTGACAGTTTACAAATTTAGAAAAAGTAAGAACGATAAGGTGATTTTCTAAAATAGAGTACCTACGTGACTACAGGCAGCTTGACATCTAACTCAGTTAAGTGAGATTCTGCTAATAAAAACAAGAGGAGCGTAATTTGTATCATTCAAGATTTCTCTGATGAGATATGTTAAATAAGTAAACATAAGCACCGGTACATGTAATAGATTGCCAGGTACATTATCTGATGTCCTCCAATTAGAATAAAGTGCAATGTATCACTAACACTTACTGCAATGAGATTAAGATCTGGCTGACAAGATTTCGAAGTAATTTCAGCACCTAAAGCAGTGAAGTGGAATTCATTGTGTTAAATGAATTCTGTTAAAACCCGAATTCTACCTGTACTAGTATTAAGACCTGATGCTACTCTATATTTTGCTCATGAGATTAAAATCACTGATGAATATCACCAAATGCAAGACAGATAGATGTTTGTGGATGAAGGGGTAAGACAAAATGATCTTCCTTGGTCCCATTAAGAAGAGAGGAAGAAAAAAATCAATGATGCTTTTATAGACCCAAATGCAGACTTCCACATAAAAATAAAATACAGAAAGCAGAATACTGCACTAAAATACAAGTCAGTATCTTGGACGGCAAGACCAGTTTTTTCTCCCTGTGAACTCCCAATGCATTACAGTTAAAGAAGCTAACACAAACTATGGATTTATATGCACACTATACTGAGTAGCAGCTTTCTGGACCTGAAAAATGTATGTGTTGCATCTACTTCTGGGAGAAGGATTTTCAAAAACTGTAAAGGATTTGAACACTTTCTGAAAGGATCTTCAAGTAAACTTAGCTTATCAAGAGACAAGTTGAGATTACTAGCATGAAGTGTCTTCATAAGAAAATAAGGTAACAAAGGACTGAAACAGTGAAATAATGCATGGCTGTATGAAACCAGTGGGACCAATTATCAAGAAAAATTGTGTTGTCTTCAAAATAAGCCACCATCAAGATGGACCTGTATGAACCAATAAGTCAGAAGCTCCCTACAAGACACAAAGCATCCAGAGATTAAATGATGAAATATTCTACTCTTGTTGTAAACACTGACATCACAGTAACAGCACTCAGTCAACTGCGCACAAAACGGGTAACAATTCGGTGCGCTCCACTGTGACTGTCACAGGGTCATATGGGATACTTGGAAGCACATGCAATTTTCAGGACGTGTTTGAAAAGCATCTTCCAAACAGGAAAGTAGTTAAACCATTATTACACTGAAATAAAATTCCTTTACAGGTAAATAAAATTGTATTTTGCTATACAGACATTGCATGGCACAAATCTCCCTAGGAAATGCTGCTTCTCACACCATAAATATAAAATCTTTTTTCTCTTACCTTCCTCTTCGAGAGAAGACTGGATATAGCATCTCATTTAAAGACTTCCCTGTATTTGTGTACAACCTATACGCCTCATCAGCAAAGATCTAAAGCCAAGAACTGTTCAAAGGTTACACCCTTGCATCCTTCCATGCATTACTACATCATTAAGATAGGTAGAAGAAAATTACGAGTCTTAAAAGCAGGAGACACATGCATTCTACCATGCTGCTTCTGCAAAACGTTTCCCGTTCAACAGAATGTTATAGTATGCCAAACATATTTCATTTAAATCACTGTTTTAAGTCACTTAATTTTACTGTGAGGGAACAAGTCATTTCCCCCTGTACCAAGATGTGCATAGCGACAGTCCCTCTCTGATGTCAAGACAGCTGTTCACCTGTTCATGACTTGCCATTCCTATTTTCCTTAAGTTAAGCGTTAATCAACAGTCTTTGCTTTTCTCCTTTTGCCTACCTATTTCAGTCATCCTTATCCAAGAAGGAATCACATGCTACAATACTAGAAGGCAGTTACGAAGTATTTGGGGAATTTTTGTGTCAATTCCATTATGCTAAAATTTGGAAGGTTTATGAGATTAAATAAAAACACAGTGCTAACCTGGGGTCCTGTAAGTATCTAGACATAAATAAGAATCAAAATGTCAACCATTACTTAATTTCTTAGCCTGTGCTTCTGGAACAAAACAAACTTTGCTTTTGTTAAAAATTATTTGCAGCATAAACTCTGGCGACTACACTTCCAAAGGAGATAACAGTTTGGTTTTTTAAGATGTTATTTCTTCATCCAACCTCTTAAGCTGTTTGAGGAAATGTGCTTATTGTTTCCATAACTGTTTATATTATCATTTGGTACTTTTGTAACTTTTGGCCTGTTGTGAACAATGTCAGCTTATTTTCATGACTGAGTCACATTACAGTTACAAGGCTCTTCTTCCCCTTAGGGCTCTGCATGGAAGTTTACATATTTATGGATAATATGCAGCTCTAACTAGAATATCAACAAAACTCTCTATGAATTGCTGCTGGCAGCATATCATCTACAGAAGGTACAACAGAAAAGAATGGGAATAAGTTTACTTTCCAAATAATTACTGTTCAAATACATTAAATATGAGATAATATTGAAGGTTAGAATTTAAATTAAAAAAAAAACAACTTCAGACACTTTACCACTTAGTTGTTAAACTGAGTGATTGCTCTCTACCATTGTTGGTGTATTGGCTTTGGCTCCAGTACACTCAACTGGAACCTCTGCCAGTCCTCCTGACAACTGAACTTCTGTAAGCATGCTGAATAAAAGTCTGGGAGCACAGAAACCTGCTGGCTTTCCAGAGCCAGCAGAATTCATTGAACAAATGAAAGACTCATGGATGTGTCTCAAAACAAACATCCTCAGCTTGCTGTAAAGCTTTTGACCCCTTTCCCATCTTTATGCCTGGAGAAATTAAACCAAATTAGTTACTTAAACAAAACGGTTCCCTTGTTCTAGAATTGGTTTCATAACTTGACACTTTCAACTTGAACTTTCATAAGAAAACTGAGATGGTTTCTATATCCAAAATGAGAAAAATCATAATTATATATAGTTTACCTCAATCCCATGTAGTAGGCACAGAGAGAGTCAAATTAAAGAAGTAACAATACTTGAAAAAAATGAAAGGATGTGGCAATATTCAGGAAGTCCTTTGCCACTGCTGATGTTTAAAGTAAAATTAAACCTCAATTTTCAGTGCAGAACACTCAGTAATCCTAAGATCATGGAATATTAACATTTATTTCCATGTACATTGTAGTGGATGAGAAGCTGAATGTATTTTCAAATGAGGAGTCTGAAAGCATCAAGTATTTTCAAGAGATGCTTTAGTTCAAATATATCCTAGCATCATAACTCTACTCCTTTTCCACTGAATTTATGAAAATACAAAGTCAAGTTCCCTCAACTAACTTTGTTTTGAATGTACATTGTATGTTAGTTAGGTTTCAGACACACATGCAATTTAATTCAACGATGAAACAATGAGAATTTATTTCCTGTTGTCACCTATCCTCAAAAGGTGCAATTAATACTCCCAAGCTATAAACATGTGGCTTTGGAACTGTTAGTGGTGCCACATGCCAGCTGTAAATGGGAGGGTGGATCTCCTGCTTTTTCAGCAAAAAGAGAACACAACCCTTGAATGACCCATTTGGCTAACACCCCCTTTACATGCAATGTGTGTGTTAGCCATTTTAAGACAGGGGACTCACCACACTCAAAACCAGTAGCACATGTAACAGTAGAACTTTCTTTATACTGAAAGAATTTATCAGTGGTAAGGAAACAGAAAAGAAAGATGTAATATTCTTAAGTTAATTTAATACAACAGTAATTTTATTTCTAGCAGCTAAAAAAAAAAATCTATCAGTGTCAGTACTACTAAACAGTCTGACATGTCCAATTATTTGTAGGAAATATATTCCATTAAAAACACTGCACTAATTTTTCAGATTAGTAGGACATTTAATCCTTGGAAACCAAGTATTGTAATTTTTTTTTAGATTTATAGTAGAAAATATGTTTATTTTTTCTTTCCCTAAAATAGCTGAAGTTATTTCTGATTTATTTCATAACTGAAGTTTCTTTAGGCTCTCTTCTCTGCATTTTGTATAGAAGTTGCATTAATTTATCCATGGATACTCTTTGTACAGACTCTTTCACACAGAAAAAGGGCACAAAAGGCAAAGGCAGCAAAAAAAAGCCCAAGGCAGCAATGCTGTTGAACAAAAATTAAAATGGTGACACCTATCAGCAATATCTTGGTTTAAAATACTTCTCACATTTGGTGTTAGGAAGGGACAAGTTTCAACTCAAGTGGACTCATCTTTGAAATGAGCACTGTCTTTAAGAATGCTGTAACTCCCATCTAGTATTATAAACACTAAGGCTTCTTTAAATCTGTTACTGCATGAAGATCAAGATGCATAGCAAACTTCTAAACTATGTTTGGATAATTTGAAAATAATAATAAAAAAAGGTAAGAAGGTCCATAAAAAAGATATCAGGAAAAGTGTTAGTTTAAGTTCACGAGGGATTTATTTTGATGAACCTTCCTGATTGAGACATTTGAAAAAGATGGAAAAAACGCAGCTGAAACAGTAATTGCTTGAAAAGTTAACAGACAAAAGTGCTGTTCAGAAGCAGTGAAGGAAGTCAGAGAATTATGCTGAGTTAAGGTTGTTTTCTGCAACAGCTTTGCTCACAGAAGCAAGAAAGATAAGCATCAGTCAGATGCATGAAAGTGTTGTTGACACTGAACTTACGGGAATTGATTGACTCTGGTAGCGTGCTGGAGGAGCTGTAAGGCCCATAAAGGAAGGTTGATGGAAACTCATCTGTCACGGTGCTGTGAAAACTGGTTTGGCTGCTCAGGTTGTTGCCACTATTGCTGTTTCTGTTGTATAAATTGTTGTTCAGTTCGTGGTTATTTCTGTGAGGCAGCTGCAAGTGGCCATTCAAGTGGCTGGAGGTTTGGCTTACAGAAAAACCTGTCCTAGAGGACGATGATGTCATTTTGCTCTCATCATCATCTGAAGCATCATACAGGTTCCCTAGAGAACTGGCTAGTCTGGAGTTTATGGAAACGCTGAATGGAACACACATGTGGGGAAAAAAAATACACACAAGGTATGCATGGATATATTAAAAAAATGACAGTTCAGAAGAAATTAAGTGAATAACAACACAGACCATCATGAAATAATTTGTGTTTGCCTATGGGTTCATCTGCTAGCTTCTCAGATAATGAAAACTAGAATTCTTTGTCAGGAGTTCCAAAATTTTTGTTTATTCAAGTGCTACCGTGGTCAGCTTTCACCTCTGTCAAACCACATGCATATGCAGAAGATTGTGTTAAATGGCACAGGCAGCGGTTGATTTACATGGAAGTACTTTGTGTACATCTAACAGTTTAAGAACTCTTCTGTTTCTTGAAATCAGTAACATCATAGAAGTCTTCAAGTAATCAGGAAAAATACAATAAAATGTGAGAATTAAAATAGGGTGTCCTGAAATCTCTCTTAAAAGTTATTTTCTTCAAGTAAATATTTATGCCCAGAAGTTATTAAAAATGCATCAATTGTTCTAAATTTCATTTAACATCCATCATTACTTAGTATAATAGTAATAATGGAATTTAATAGCAATAAATCAGGGGTTCACAAAAATCATATTAATTAACACTTGGTATTCTTCTGAGATTAATAGTATATAGACTTGTGGGAATACTTGCAAAACTTCCATAAACTCAGACAATGGAAAAAAACAACCACCTGAGCAACATAATACTGTTTATGACGAAGTAATCCCACAAACACTCTCATACCACTAGCATAGGTTTGGGGGCTTTTTTGTATTTTAGATCTGCAAGCAATGGAAATTTGGCTAGGGGAGCAGCAAGTCACTTTGTAAGTAAATTTAAGCCATCTTATACCCAAGAACAAGCAGCAAGTGCTTCACAGATTGCATGTGTGCTGAAAACCATTGTAATATACAATAACTATTTGTACCAAAATAATAAGAAAAAAACCTTTTAAGATTGGAGAATGAGGATGTGGAAATTCTGCTTATTCTTTCTGCAGATGATGAGTTAACTGCCATCACTTTGGAGGCCTTCAGAGGAGACATGGATCCTTCTGTGCTACTTGAAGAATTCAATCTAAAAGGAATGCAGATTTTTAGTGACAAGCAAGATTTTTATAATTGAAATACGCATCTCAGAAACACATATATTCTTTCAATACATCGACTGGTATTTTAATTCTCAAGTCTCAGTACTGACAATTTGACAGGAAAAACTCAACAATGTGCCTGTTTTCAAACATCTGTTCAAAAAAACTCTTCAAATATCCCACTCCCAGGTTCTTCTCCTGCAGTTATTGGTTATTTTTCACCTTGGTGATTTAGGAAGGCTAAATGTCCATTTTGTATTAATTATTGTAAATTTTATTATACATTTTAAATATTGTAAATTTAAGAAAGAATACTTTTTATGCTTATAAAGCAAATATGAGTAGGAAAAAGCAGCACTGTTCCTTTCACTAGAATATCTTCATCCTTCAAAATGACAGCAAGAAGATTTTTACAAAGTATGCACAGAACTCACAGCTCTTTTTTAGAGTGATACTCTTAATGACCAAATTCTTCACATATTGAAAATGAGTTCTAAGTATGGACTACTCAAAAATCTTAGCATTACAGCTGTCCATATCTGTTTATTGAAAACTAATAAATAGCCTCACAGCAGTATGAAATTCACTCCATCCTTAGACCAAGGCATATTATCATGATCAGCTCTTAACGGACAAGAGACCTCAGGCACAAGTCTCCAACGACAAGCACAGAAGGAATGACAGGGAATGACATGGAGCAGAAACAGCTTTAATTCCACACCAAGAAAGGGTGATCAAAAATCCAGGTTGTCACAAAACTTAATATAAAGTGTTATTGTCAATATTAATGTTTTTTTTAATGCAGATATTTAGTCTGACATGTTATATTTCAGATGCAATGGGGAAAACATGCAATTATTATAAAGAATTAATTCTGCCATTCCTGCAACTCTTAAAATTAAGTCAATTATTACTCTACATTTATTTTCTGTTACTGTCAGTACTGATTTGAGATTAGTATAAGTTATACATAGAATAGTTTGGGTTGGAATGGACCTTAAAAATCATCTAGTTCCAACCCCACCCTGCTGTGGGCAGGGGACACATTCCACTCAATCAGGCTGCTCAAGTCCCCATCCAGCCTGGCCTTATGAAACAAACATTTATAATAGAAAACTGATTTGCTTCACTTTATTGGGTCCACAGAAAGTTCTGGGCCAAGCATATAGTAAAGAGTACATTGAGGACCCTGTTTTATGACATGATGAGGTTCTTGCATGCAATATTTATCTGCTACAACTTCTAAAAAAAGAGTACTAGTTCATCTACTAAACATGCACAACAGAAACTGTGATACACAGGCAATATGTAGCCAGTTTAGGTTTTTGAGACAAGTACTTACAGAGAGTAAGTACTTACAAGTACTTACTTAAGTTTTACAGAGATAAAGTGATCATGAGTTAACTAATCATCCTTCACTGGATAACAGCACAGATATTAGAAAATGTGACTGAGGAAATTACTTGCATGGGCAAATTATTTATTAAGGAAAATTCAAGGAATCCCTGAAGTAGAGCTCTACCGTTTTGACTATTGGATTTACTTTCTCCCAACTTTTTTCAGGCGTTCAAAAAGTTTTTTACCAGCCATTTCACAGAAATCTGAAACTGCTAATCAATTGATGTGATAAAGTATAATTCAAACACTGAAAGTTTAAGGCCCAAGTGGCATACGTTTAGAAATATAGTTTCAAAATTACTACCTGAAAGGTTGTGATAATGACCTGGTGTGCAGTTTCATGTCTTGCAGCCTAAGGAGAGAAAAGCAGGAATCATTTTATAAAGGGATAAAAAGCCTTTCCCCTCCCCCAAAGCATACTTGCATGTCTCATTCTGGCTTTAAAGCACAAGAATAACAAGAGCTAAGAATTACAATCACTATTTTAGTTTACAGTTAAACAACGCAGAGGTACTTCAGGTTTTTCACACTTCACATTCTTACTTGTTCTGAAAAATTTGAAATTTATATAAGGAATACAGAATGTAGAAAGACAACTAAGTTCAACTAACAATATTTTGTTTGAGACAGAAGTTCTTAAATGCTAGATAGACACACATTTCAAGGTTTTTAAATACTTTTTTTACTTTGCCTTGTACTGCTGCATAGTAGGTAGATGTCCTGAACAGGGACACAAAGAATCTGAAACTAATAGTATATACCTACAGAAATTTCCACCAAATAAAGTGGTACAATTAATACTACTGCCTTAAACAAGACCAGGTACTTGCCATAAATATCTGACAGCATAGACTGACTTCAAAATTGCAAATTACTTCAGAAATAATTAATTACCTCAGGGCTCCAGTTGTAGCAGAACATGGCCGTCTCCGACTTTTTAAGGCATTAAGCTTGTCTCCCTGCGTCAATCCATTCTGACTTTCCACACCTGCTTTGTCTTCAAAATCATCCTGGGAAACACAAAGTATGCAAGAAAGGAAATACATCAAATCCTAAGGAGCAGTGCAGTTTCAAAGTATTGAACATGTGCTTCGCAAAGATTATCATTTAAAAGCTAATCTACAGTCTTCTGCAAATATCTTTGCAGGAAATTAAACTATTAGTTCCAGTAAATTAAACGTGGCACTGTACAAGCACACATTCACAGAGGCTTTTTGCAGAATCTGACCTCAAAGTCAGTTCGGGATGCTTGGAGCTAACACCAGTATTTATTTACTTTCAAGAAGTCTATTTTTATAGAATTAAAACTCCATAACTCCTTTTAAAGTTATCATCAATGTGGCAGGGAAGTAGAAACAGAATTCTGTGATATGCACAACATGAAGAAGAAATTTAGATGAAGTTGTATATCCTGCAAGAGGAACTAAAAAAATCAACTTTCCTAGTTTACTCATGTTTTAAAAAAACCTAAAAAGTTCTCATGATCTTTAGCAAAATACAGTTTTGAAAAACAATTTCCCTGTGGGAACTTAATAAGGAATATAGGATGAACAGATTTCAGTTTCATCCTCTTTTAGGTTTAAAAACATTTAAAACTCTTAAGAAGTATTAAAAGTATATGCCAACACTTTAAATGCCTATTTGTAATTTCTGACTAATCCAAAATACTTACCTCAGTCTCAAGTATTAAGCAGAGACAGGATTTTACGTAGCAAAGAAATATGATAATTACACAAAGCAAGGAGAGAACTGTGATTTATTTTTTTAATTGACAAATGAAAAAAAAGAACCTTATACCAATTATGTTTCTTTTGACCTCAGATCAAGTATTTATTTATATCACTGCTGTTCCTATTGTGCCCAAGCGATCTCACTGCTCTGCATAAAACAAAACAACAGTTTCTGCCATTAACAATGATGAAAGATTCACTGAAGCAGGGATAAAACAGAAGTCAATCAAATGATGGGATGGTCCAGGTGTCACACTACCTACAGGAAAATGTAATTACTTTATCTGGATTTCACCGAAGATTACATGCTTAGGCCATTGTTAGCTATCATTCAGCCTCAGTGCCGAAAAATTTTGTTGCACTGTCTTTTCTTGCCCAAGAACTACTGCATCAGCTGTCCTCTGATTCTTAGACCTTATGTATTTCTGGGACTGAGAACATTGCTCTGAGCTTCTGGAGAGCCTAGTATAATAAGAACCCGAAATTTAACCAAACATCCAAAGAGATAAAGAGAGGAGTGAAATGTTTCAAAAACTGAATGTTAAACAACTTTATTATGACCTCTGTAAAAAAATATACATATTACTAAGAGGGTTAAAATAAAAAAAAAAAAAAAAGCAGCACTGAACTTCCATTGGGAATCTGTTGATAAGCTGATACACAAGGTACAGGTAGTTGAGTAACCTGCAAGGAAGTTGTTCTGAATACTGGAGATAGTAAAGGTGTAGTAGTATCTCAGATTAAAGCCCATTACTTTTACGTGCCAGCTGCTTTCATTGGTCATGCAGGATCACCTCTACACAGTGTTCTATTCTCCAGTTAGTATTCTGGATATTTAACCTTACATATTCCAAGCCACAAACTGAATTTCCAAAAGGAAAATAATGTCTTTCCAGAAATGCACTCAAGGTGCTTTTCCAGATTATGACTGATCACATGACAGACTATTATTTCAATTTACACTAAATAACTAGAAGAAGATAGTAAAGGATTCTGTCAGCAAGGTAAAAAGCTCTTTATTTGTTACAGAGCTAAGACAGGATTAACTGAATGCATAGTTCCTCTAAGATGCTTCTAACAGATGCTGTAGGGAACTACAGTTTTAAGATTTTTACTAGCCCAAAAGTAGTGGTACATTCACTTTAGTTCACACTTCGTGCCTGTGCTTCCAATATGTTATTCTAAGATCTTTACCCTAAATATGCAGATTACATCAGTGATCTATAACACTGTGGTTAAGGGCTGGACAACTATAAACTCTTTCATTACTGGATATAAACTTGGAACAAATAGAGAGAATGACTTGAAATAATGCAAACCTTTGAAATTTGGAAAATGGCCTATAATAGTTTTAAACATGGCCCAAGTTTTTTTCTTCTCATCTTTCAAAAAAGTGTAGATTTGTCCTAATTATGACCTATAAAAAAAGGTTAGCTGTGAAAAACCAATCTAGCACTAATACAAGCCTAAAAAAATTGTAAAAAATATCTGTAACTAGTTATTAAATGATCAGTTCCATCTCTGTTTGTTTGAATTTTGTCCTAAGAATTCTTACCTCCCTGTATCGATCCAAGTCTTGTACTTTACTCATGCTGTCACTGATTGAAATGTCATTCAAGCCACGAAGAACTCTGTTAATGTTTCCATCAACTACTCGTTGTTTCTGCTTTGATCGCATGAGATCTCCCTCCAGCCATAACATTGCTTGCTTCCTTTAGGATACAAAACCAAATCAATTTGTATCAACAAATTTGAATGCACACAAAAACCAGTATGAAAACATGGTACTCTTACAGACGGCCAAGATCTGAATCTCTTGTACCTCTTCATCTGGGAAAAAAATAAATCAAATGCCTACCACAAAAAAAATTTTTTTTAAATCATTTTCAATGGTTAAAACAACAACAAAAGCTTCCCCAGAATCACCAAACAAGCCTGTAGGCATCACAGAAATATTACAGGTACTAAACCTTCATTTTACAAATCCAACTAGGAAGAGAGATTAAGTAAACAGGAATTTGAAATGGTACTTTAATGGCTTTTAAAAAAAACTTAAAAATTCATATAAAATAAAGGCATTCTATAAGTAATGTGTAGAATAAATGATGATACGGCACTTTACAACTTCTTATTAGCCTGAGTTTTGAGTATATAAATATTATACAGTAAAAACTACAGCTGACCGGCACAGTGGAATTGTTCTAGTCATGTAGAGTTGAACAGGAGTGTGGTATCAATTTTCAGAAAAGGAAAGATTGTATCCTTCAGACAGGTTGTAAAAGAAAAACAGTGTACCTTTGCAATCTTTCAAGACTAATTGCATTTGCAGTTACACATTGATCTGGCATATACTTGGGCAGGAGCATCCCTACAAAAGAGCTACTCAAACCTCCCTTATAAAACCTCAAGGAACCTAAGATATGAAGCTTCAGCATCTATGAAGGTCGGGCGATCAGATTTGCAATATTTCACCTTTTTGTCAGATGCAACTTTGCAGCCCTGAGGGCAACATTTCTTTTATTAGAATAAGTCAACAGATGTTTGTTCTTTCTTTCTCAACCCCTTTTTGACACTATTGACTACAAGAGACATTGCCTGAATTTTGTCTGCTTATCAGAACAGACGCCTATTGCCTTTAGGACAGCAGAAGATTCTTACTGAACAGCTATGACTAATGTAGGTATGAATGAAAACAATCTGAAGGATCTTTGCTTATCTGTAAAATCAAATCAAGTGTTCATACACCACTACAGAGAAGACATAGGCCCTCTTTTTTCCTATATTTCAAGTAAAGAGCACTTACTAATTGCACTGCCTACTACATTCCTCTCTTAATTTTGCTCTGTTGTGGATGGTATTTTTAAGAGTGTTATCATCCAAGCATCTGCACTGTGTGGAGAAGTTTAATCTACCCTCAGTGAGCACTTGTGGTTTCTCAAAGTTTCTGATTCACAGTATTTTGAATGATGGTGACCACCTCTCAAATAAAGGAGTGCCCATTCAGTTGTACTGAAAACAAATAGGAATCCTCATTCACACTCAATTTATCTTATGAATTACAGTAATACTCCCTTCTCTCTGCTATCATATGGATCTTAAGATGCATATTTTACTGTATTTATATAGTACCTAGCAGAGCTGTTGCATTCTCTTTTTTCTTAAGAGAGACAAACTAGTGGTGAATTTCTCAAAATGTTTTTTCTCAAAACAGTGAAAATGCATCCAGTTAAATATCATCATAGTACGAACTCAAGAATATCAGCACAACTGCTATAACAGTTCACGTACAATGTAGAAAACACTGTGAAATTAAGCTTAATGACTACATCACTGAAGCCAGTGCAATTTTGTCATTCATTTCCAGTCAAACCTTGAATAACCCATCCAAACTGTCTGTATATGAAGGGTTCTCAACCCAAACCATACAGTCAGTTTTGAGAAAGATCTGTATTAAAACCACACATTAGCTCCAAAGCAGAAACACTTCATACATTATGTTGGGAATCTGACAGACATCACAAGCTGCCAACCATGTGCTTATTTAGTCTTTAGTGACTAGAAATAAAAAAAAGCATATCAACTATACTATTGTCAGATACATTTTAAGTGTCACCATAGGCTACATATAAAGTTTATCCTGTCTGTGCAAACATTTTAAGAAATCAATATTGTTGATTTAATGTGATGTCCAAAACTAGACACTTCCAAAACATTTGCCTTTAACTCCTAAATCACACAGAACACAAACATGCAGAGTAGCGAGACTATTAAGTGACAAAATGCATAGCACACCAGAGAAGATGATTGCTACTGAGTAGGTTTGATTTCAATCCCAAATTAACTAACTCTAAATATATTGCAACAGGCAGTAACATATGATGTCAGCAGACAGAAAGTAGATGCTATGTACAGTGTGAGATGGGTAAGGATGTAGAGGAGCAGTTGATTCTTGGTAGAAAAGAAGGTATACATACTCTTCCAAGAAGTGCTGCTGGGGTCCTATAATAGAGCCCGGCCGACATATTCTTATCCAAGCAATGGCTTCAGCATGTGTGAACTTGTAGTGTTTCATTATGTAACAGGCAATCAGCGTTCCTGTTCTCCCCAGGCCAGCTACAGAAATGCAAACAACATTCACATACAAAGTCATGAGCTTTTCATAATAACTTAATAAAGCATGGAATATTAGAAGGCTTCTTTGCAATGTCATTTCCCACCTCGATATGTGAAGAAAGAATTTCTAATTCAGTATCCTGTTTATCATGCAATTAGACTGCAACGCTGTAGAACAAAAATATCGTACTTACAAAAAGTTAACAGTATTTAAGAACACATTCAACAGTGATCACTCTTGGCACTTGTACAGTTCTACTTAGAATTTTTTTTGTTTAAAACGGCTGACACTTTTTAAAAAGGCCGTGATGAAGCCGGATACAAATCTCACATTCATATGACCAGTAAAAAAGGAAATCAAAGTACCTTTGAGAGGCCAACACACGTACTTTATGAATCAACTTTCAAACACATAGAAGCACATGAGCACATCACAACATGTGGCAGTACGTGTCTTCTCAGCCAACGGCTTTCCCTTTTTGGATCAGTTTTGTTGTGAAACCAACACTACTCACTGCCCTCCATACAAACATCAATGACTGCTGACCAGCCTATAATGTTATACATCAACGGCTTAAAATAGTTAAACTCATTGCCTCCCACATCACAAACTAATCCTGGTTTTGAGGTTAGGACCGAAAAATTAGTTTTTACTATCAGACAAACTATAGAGTAAGAATTATTCTCTTTATAGCCCTATGTCTTATGTACCAGTAAAATGTCTCCCTACTTAAACCTTGCTGTCCTGTAAATAGTTATTTGTGATTTAAAGTCTCATGGTGGCCACCTATTGTTTATGCACCAACATCGATCTAAATGGAAACTCTTTAAGCAGCCACATATACTTGCAGACTATTCTACACACAATACACAACTACATTCTCTTTATTTAATCAATAACTAAATATTGCAGTTACTTTTTTTGGAAGTTCAGATGATTTAGGTAAAATTATGAAGACAGAAGTTTTACAAATACTGAGATTCTATAACTGCGTACTGGAATGACTAGCTCTGAAGAGTAACTTTAAAAAGAGAAGTACTGCTAGAGAGAGAGTGGTTTGGGCTTTGGAGGCTGGTGGGTTTTTTTGGGGGGTGGGGACTGGGCTAGGTTTAAAAATGGAAAAGGAATGCAACATGCAAATAGATAACCAAGAGATGCACTGTACTAAACATACAACTGAAAAAGAAAATGGTCTCTGAAAATTGCAGGTAGCATCTATCAACTACATAGATCAGCAAGACTTCAGCTCCTTTCTCTAAGTGTCTGTGAATGTACAAACTCTCCATAGCAACCCTTTGCATTAAAACATTTTGTAACTTCTGAGTCAAGCAATTTCTAATGTGGAAGCTTGGAATAATTCTACAGTAAAAGTACAAGAAAACCACAGACAATACATTAACTCTGAGTTAACTTTATATAGGCTCCTTTGAAGGGTGTAAAAAAGCTAAAAAAAATGATGATGTTGATTTGCTTATTAAATGATGACAGGAAAGACTGAAAATATTTCAGTTTAGCAACTGTATATCTAAGTTACTAGAAAAGTATATTCTGTTCCTTCAGCAATTAAGCCTGGAGAATAACAAGGTATCAATAATTCATACTCTCATTTAGTCAATTAACAGATGTCCAGCTTATTAATGACAGAATTTCTGAGTTCTACCCACATGAACTAAGTTTATTTGCTAACAAGTTGTTATCTTTGATATGTGTGTTTATTGTTCATGGAAAAAATATGAATAGCACTATTCTAGATTCAGATCAGCAAGACATTCATCTCCACAATGTCCTTACACAACTCTAACCATAAATCAAGCTGAACCCTTCAAAGAATTTGTTAATCATTCTTGACTAAGCATGTTTTGTGTATTTTCTGGTTGATTTGCTGAAACAGGCTGGTTTGAAATGCTGGCATCACAATAACTCACATTAACTTGAAATGTGGAAGGCATGCTCCACAGAAAAATGCAGAACAGTCCAAAAGCACAAAGAAAACCTTTCAATCTTTTGCATTTCCTGGCTAATTATCATAATGCTGGGAAAGCATAATGCAAAAGAGCAAACTCCATCAACTAAAACTCACACCTTCAAGTGATATGAAGAAAAAACAAACAATAAAAAACACTGTCAGTTACTGTAAGTAGTAACAGGATGAAAGAACTTAAAATGCACATGAAAATAACAAATATTTGTCAAGTACAGTAGAGCAGTATTATCTGCACAACCAGAAAGTGTTATTTTTAAATGTTTTATTTCTGGAATAAACACTATGCACTTATTATTATTTTTAACTTCAAGTTGAGAAACAAGGCAAGTGCACCCACCTTTACAATGCACAGCAACAGCACCGTCAGCATTTTCACAGATATTCAGGAACCTCTGAACTATCCCGTCACTCGGTGTGCTTCCATCTGTGAAGAACAGGTCATAATGCTCAAAACCAGCATCAGTAAAGCGCTTTGCCTCATAGATTTTTTTGTTTAGTCTTATGATTGTTGTGACATTATGTTTCTTGAAATATGGAAAGTAGGCTTCAGGTGCATGAAGAGGATAACCTAAAAGAAAACAAAGCAACAATCATTTCAATTCACAGATGAAGTTCAAAGTCTGGCTAATCAAAATTGCCCCCCAAACCCTTTTTGCATGATAAACATACTCATATTGAAAATGCTTTAGTATTTTATTCAGAATAAACATGTTAAGTTATATAAAAAAATTGTCCACAAAATGCTCATGAAGACCACTATGGTTAGAAAAGGATCAGAAAAAAAATTAAACCACAGTATATGAGAAACATTGTACTGTCTCCTCTTTAGCCCATTCCTTTCTTCAAGTAGGGCTTTATACATATAGTTAGCACATATATTAATTCAGCGTTCCAGAACAGTTTGTTTATTTGTAGTCAAGCTGCAGATGAAAGAATAAAGTGCTTAAGAGGAAACACTGTGGTTAGAAGGACAATAGATTGGTGATTTATACTACAACAAGAGGAACAGCCAAAGATAAACTGTAGCACCAGAAACTGCTATGCTGTGATGTATAATAAAAAAGCGTTAGTGCCTTGATTCAGCTGAGAGACAGAAAGTTCCTCTAGATGAAGATGGCAGGGAGGGAAGGGAGGTCAAAGACCAGCCACACCACAGCTGTTTCGGGCACCTTAACCAAATGTTCTCTGTTGATGAGGGTGTGAGGCAGTGTGTGCACATGAACACACAACTATAGGACAGATACATGTAAAATGTAGGTTATTCTTTTCCATTAACAATTAAGACTTATAAATGAAACACAAAAACAACACAGCCACCACAATCTCTCAATGACCGAATTCACTGATTTATCTCCACAATTTTTATTCCTGTTCAAAGGAAGCCCAAAAGCTTCCTCACAAAACATGGGCCACTTGAACGGGTCATATATGTATTAAAAATACAATTAGAGCCACAACTTAACGACAAAAACGTAGCTTTGTAATATGTACTTGCACTCACCTGGGTCAGGCTTATTTGTAGCCTCATAACTTGATTTTAAGTATTAATTAAGTAATTTTCAGTTGTATACATATTAAAAAAAACCCCATATGTTTTCCAAATTCCACAGAACCATTTTAATATTATTTTAAAAATTCTGCAAGAAACCCAGATCAACCTATCTATTTTCTTCACGGATTTTGTTCAAATCCTTAGTGGACACTGCACTTAGCAGCATTCCAGTCACAAAGGAATGATGAGAGAGCAGAAGTTAAAAATAAATCAAAAAAAAAAAGGTAGGTATTCATAAACATAAACAAAGTGTCATGGAACAAAATAATAAGATGAAATTCAGCAAAAATCTGATTGCTGACTGTTTTAAATGATTGATTTTTCTTTTAGCTGGACCAAATCTTTGCTTTCCCTCTGTCAGTCAAGTTTCTCTTTTTTATTCCATTAGAATCACGTAAGTTCTTCCCATTATCCCAACAATCTACAAGTAAAGGCAAGCTTCTCTCAAAAGTCTTTCCCGGTCTCTGTCAGAAAACACTTAATACAGCCTCCTCTGCATTACATAACTTTAATTCTGTATACTTATCTTGTCATGTTCCAGGAGAAAAGTAAGAGACCCAAATTTCTCAGGCACTTTGTCACTGAACAAAAATCACTGACTGTTAAAAGAACTGGAACTCTTCTATTAAAGAAGAATTCCAAAATATTTGGAATTAAGTTCTAAGATTGTATATAAAATGTTCACTGTATGATTATTTCCAAGCGTGACAATTGTTCTATAAACCTCTATTATCTTCTGCTCATTTACTGTCACTGTTTAACATGATAGAAAAACAAGATCATAGAAAAACATTAAAATACACACCATACCATTTTCAATTTTGCTTTTTGGATGTGGTCCGCTAAATGCCAAAAATTTTCCTGGAATAATCCAGTTGAAGTCACCATTTTCCACTCGCTATAAATATTTCAGAAGAGAAAGAGAGGATTTTAGTATCTGTACATACAAGGTTTAAAAAAATACTTGAGATTTTATTTTGGTTTTTTACTATGTTCTTACTACACTACAACCAAACACTTCAAGCATAATTAGCTCAATTATATGGGACAAACTAACTAACCGTAAGCTGCTTCTTGGAAATCTCTTCATGAAATGCAAAAAACTTAGCTAAAAGTTTTCCAATCAAAGCAGAAAGATCCCATATCTACGATATTTCTGCCTTAGAGGGTTCAGCATTTTAAGACACCTACTTATAACAATGCTGATGAACACCAGCATCCTTGTATGCTTTTATCAAAGATATGGGAAAATGCTTCCCTGTAAGGCACTGGCTGAAAAAAAAAACAGTTCACAGAAAAACAAATTAAAAAACCAATTAGCCTTCAAAGACAACTGCTCTTTCCTTGTAGAAACAGAAATTTACACATTGATATAAGCTCTGATGAGCCAGTAATCATAGAAACAAAGTATAAATAAAAAAAAGATTAAATTAAAAAAACCTTTAAAATAATGCATTTTGCATTTCCTGCTCACTTTTCAATGAAAACTTCAAAAAGGCTCTGCAAATTCTGTCAGTGTCAAAACTGGAAGCTTCTTTAGAAATGCATAACTGAAGTTCAAAACTGCCGCTTTTATTTTTGTTAAGTGAAGAGTGCTCAGTCCTCATTTGGCAAAGCCCTTACCCTCAGCATGAGTGTTAAGGACATGGCACTCGGTTCAACTGCATTGTTAACCTTGTGTTTTCAGCTCTCAGCTCATCAAAACATCCTAATGAGTGAAAGGTTCTGATAACAGACATTACTCTAATCAATTCACCAACTGTTTGCCTATCTAAGCCCATTAGCCTTGCTCCAAATGTCCTGGCACAGAGAAAACTCCTGGAAGTTAACCAGGTTGCATAAGGACTATGGAACCAATCTTACTTCCAAGTCAACACCCCTCGCCCTCCTCCAAATCTGTATCATACTCTCAAGATTGTAGCACCTCCACCCCCTCTAAGGAAGAAGTCCTGTTAAATAAGTTAGAAGCATTTTAATATTTGTAATAGTGGTTTTCTTTGTGAATTAAGCAGTTCTTGATGGTTACATGGTTTACTGTGACTAATTTAAAATCTAACCTATGTGAACTACAGATGCATGTACATAGAATCATAGAATGTCCTGATTTGGAAGGGACTCACACAGATTGAGTCCAACTCCTGTTGCTGTGTTCACATGCTCAACACTACACACAAACAAGAGTACTGTTAGAAAAAAGAGAACTGAAGTATTTTATGCCTAATCCAACAGAAGGGGAATTAGCTGCTTTGATAATGTAGTAAGGTGAAAGAAAATAAACGTGAAATATAATCTCCTTTAGCCTGTTCCCTTTAAGCCTTATGCAACTTTTCTCCACAGAACTAACACAGCAAAAGCCTGGAACATTTAACTTTTAGAAATATAGCACAGGACATATCTAAACATACAAAGCTGATCACAATGCATGAAATAATAGAAGACATATCAAAACATGGACAAAAATTTAAAGATTATTCCATGATTCTTGCTGCTTGAACTTAGACAGTGGGCAGCATACTTTAAACATTCACACATACATAGTTTTCACAAACAAAAATAATGTCAAGCACTATGCCATTAAAGATAATGGGATAGCTTTAGTCAATGAATTTAATACATATTTGCAGGCAGATTAATGCCTACTGTACATACAGATTCCGGAACATTCCCAATAATGACTTGGTTTTAGAAATAACATTTCCCTTTTGTACATAGTGTAAGCAAAAAAGTAGCATTTTCATACTCCTAATTTTGTTTACTGTTCATTCAATTTTGGCTAAGCAAATGCCATACCAATTTCTCAATCTAGTCATTATGGAACATTACAGTATACAAAAGTCCTTCTACAAATGCTTTTCAGTTTTGTGAACAGCCATATGTTACAGTGTGCCTATTGCTGCCAACGTCTACTGCACAGATTTGTGTTGCAAAGTAAGTTTTTCCACTGTCTGTTCCTCTCCTGACTTCAGACTCTTTCTTGAGCATTTATGAAGCATTTCCCAGTGCTGTATGTATTTCAGGTATGCAATGAGTCAGCCCTGCCATCTTCCTTGTAAAACAAAATAGGTCTTTATCAAACGTTACAGAGATTTAGGAAAAGCAATTATCCCTAAAATTGTCTGATATTAGAAATATTCATTTTTAAATGGACGTTTTCAGACTGCACAAATTTATTCTCATTATTTCCAAGTTTTCTGCATATTGCAGTAGAGGAGTTGGGGGAATAATACTGGCTACAATGAAGTAATACAACTCTAAAAAGACAACTTAATATACATTCAAATGTACACCTCTAGTATACAAATCTTTCTCCTTAACCAATGCAATAGCACGAATACAGGGAATTCCAAAGATGAGGTCCGATACAACTACATGGCTATCAACAACTTCAGTAAAAACATTTTCCCTTCCTTTGAGAGTGGGAAATGGTAGACAAAGGTCACACAGCTACTCTGGACCAGAAGTATATACACCTCCATGCCTGCCATTTCCTCTGTTCAGCCCAGTTCACCAGTGCAGCACAGGCGTATTTTAAAGGTTCTCTGCAGCAATGAAGCCTGAAACAACTATCTACTGCTGGCAGATAAAGCTAGGTATGTTACAGAACAATGCTAGAAGCACCTAGAGTCATCCAGAGTACCTGTTCTTAAGTTGCAAGAAAGCTAGCAGAACAATGAATGAGATCTGTTAGCTTTCTGGGATTTCATTAGGGAAGTATTTTGCATGTATTTTCGTTAATGGAATCCCCATATAATGCATCCTTACTAAAAAAGCTCAAAATCTGCTCATCTGTGTGCCTATAAAAAATTGTCATCTATTTGGGACTAAAAGCATCTCAAAAAACAGCTCAACAAGTGTTGAAAGAAAACACCAATTCTGTGAGCCTGCTGACAGACCTTGGATTGTATCATGGGGGGAGGTTAGGAATGCATGAGAAGAGGTCCCAGAAGTCTGAATGCCTAAAAGGAAACAGTAGAGCTATAATGTGATGCCCTGAAATGGGAAGGATATTCATCCCACCCATCCTTCACATACTGCACACAGGTTTGGACATACATACCTTACATATGACATGGGGTTTTTACCTGAATTAAAATGTTTTTCCAGCATATTTTAAGCTGTGTGATACTGTCTATTCTAACTTATTTTAGGTAAGTCAAACATATCCAACTAATTATTAAATGTACAAACCTCATAGTGTTCATATTCATCCACATCAAATGTCTTAAAGTCAAAAAATCCATGCTGCAAAGCCTAAAAGGCAACAAGGTGTCAGTTTATTCTGAAATATGATATATAATCTCATTTTATAATACTGGTTTTGAGAATCAAAACTAATCATTAAGTGTTTGTGCTTTTGGCTTATGGAACCCTTTACATTAAGACAACATTACGTTTTGCACAGATTGACAACACAGACAACAAAAAATCCAACAACGCCATGAAAACATGTCAGGCTCATTATTTCCCCTTCACAGACATAAGGTTGTTGCACATCACTTAGATCATAAAATTCATTCTCCCCACCCCACTATGTATCTTATTTTACTGTACAGCAGATGACAAAAATGAAATTCCCTCTTGGTGATGCATTCACTCAATGATTTATACGCTGAATACATTTTCATACAGTTGGACATAATAAATATAGAACATTATTGATTTTCTGTACTTAATATGATATTCCAATTTTCTGACTGTACTACCTACGTAAAGTGTTATCTACAGAATATAGTACTGTGTCTAGCCTATATTTCATGATTTGGTTTTGATACACATTCCACTGATAGAATGAAGTTCACTAGGGTACATTAGACCGTATTTACAGGATTGAAAGAAGTCAAGTTTTGTATTTGATTACTATTATTAAATATGACAATTTCGTACTAATGATTTGTGTATAGTACGAAGTAGAACTACAGCCTTCTTCCACTGCCACTACTCAAACACAATTCTCAGTAACTTAGGCTTCAGGACAGCATACTACTCACACACATTCTGCTTTGAAAAGAGATTTTCTAGTGTATTTTAACAGTATTTTCCTTCACTTTTTAAAAATCGAATCAAATCTGTTTTGCTAAGGAGGAGTGTTATTACCTTATTTATTCCCTGTAAACAGTCCAAGATTGTAAGGTTGTACATGCAGTTCCCAAATGAAGCATCCCTGTAGATTTAATATAAATGAATTTAATAAACACAGAATCATTTTAAGAACTCGGGGAAAAGGCGCACACAAAGTATATTCAAGGTATTCAATCCTCTCTAGGAACTCTGAATCAACGTTCAAAGAAACCACCTTTTTAGAAGCTTGGTCATGCTAAAGCACTGCCTTACCAAAGATGCAGCTCAGCCTAAATGCAGTTATATATTGCAAAGCACTTTAAGTGCAGATTTTACGTCACCTAACTACATTCACTTTTTCTAAATTATTCATGCTATCCTGGAACAGCAAGCTTTGCATCCTTTCTCAGCTGTGTAAGGATAGTACCAAATAAAGCAAAACTTCAACCATTATTCAAGTCTTAAGTGAGTTACACTGTGTAATAAGGAAAGATAAACAGACTCGTAGTTTGGATTTCATTTACATGCTCCCATTTTGATGCCTAATTCTGGATGTGATTAAAAATTATCCAGATATAATTAAGTTTAAAATTACTTAACTGCAGTTCTATTACTACAAAAATAACAGTTTCTCTTTAAAAGATCACAGGATATCCCAGAGTGAAACATATCCAAGTAGTAAGAGACACTAAGATAAAAACAAATAACACCAACAAAAAATAACAAATGCATTGTAGAAAAAAGAAAAAGTACTTTTCAAAGAGGACTTTAGACCAGTTTACATTGTAACAAAATTCTGCTGTGGCAGATTATTTCCTCTTCACTCATTAAAGAAATCTTTTACAGTTTTGCTCTAAGTTATCTTATCCAGAATGCTAAGAACTGCAACTTATCAGAATAGCAAAATTTCACGTTTCAAACGGATACATCTACAACTGATTCAAACTTTCAGTCTTTCACTGAAAACTTTCTTAATAGTCTACTTGCTCTAAGTAGTACAGATTTTTGTATATTGATAGGCTCCTTCACTCCCATGCACTTTAACAGTAGGGTATTCTCACTTATTATTTAAGAGCAGAATAAGTATAGCAGTTTTGAGCAAGCAATAATCATAGAAAATGTATTTAAAAAAACTAAAAGAGACAATTCTGTTAATGTTATATTGCAGGCAGGCTACTCTAGAAAAGCTTTCAAGTTATATTATTAAAAAATACTTAGGAAAAATGCTTTAGAATGGGAAATTTAAAGTGTGAATAGACCTTCAATCCAACAAATAAATATTTCAAAACTAAAAGACAAAGTATTTCCATTACTTTATATAAGCTGAATGTACCAAAGCTGTAAAATATAAACTTTACAGACAATACATTTTTGACAGGGCAAGGTTGGATAACGGATCATTCTAGCACAGAAACTTTAGCAAACAAAAAAAGTCTTACAAGCAAGGAATCTTAAGACTCCAATGGGAACACTGAAAATACTTAAAAGCTGTAACAAAACTGTTACTGTCTGAGGGGCTGTCAGAAATAAAACCTTAGTCAATGCAAGCCACAAAATTAAGAACTGAGAAAAATATGAATTCAAGATAAGATGATAGCGGGCATTCTCTATTACATGTTGTTTTGCTATAACAGGAATATAATTTTGGTTTTATTTATACATACATAAATAGATCTTCAACTAACATCGATACTGCAGTACATAAAACAATACTAGGGAATAAAAGGCACACAATCTCTAATCCATTAATAAGAAGCACTGTGAGAGGAAGAGAGACAAGGGAGAGGGAGGGAGTACATTGAACTTGACCTAGATGTACCAGATAAGCCTATCACAATTCCAGGTGTATGGCATTCTTAGCTAGAGTTCCCACAGACAAGTGATAACAAGTGGAGTGCACGTGGGTGCTGGCAGCTAACATCCAGTGCCTCTATCATCTGTGCCTCAAATATCTCATTTCTGTTGCTGCGTGCCTAACTATGAAAGGGCTGGAGAAAACAGTGCTGCTGACACTTCCCATATACACACAGTGAAATTCTAGAAAGACTAAAAGCCAGCAAAAGTCCAAACAGGTGAAGTTTTGGAAAGAGCAAATAAAAAGCTGTTAAACCTAATCCCAAATTCCCAGAAATCCAAAGAATATCCATATTCTAATGTTTTTTTAATGCAATATATTGGGTTAACAGCTGAAAAACTCACAACCTCATTTATCTTTTGTTGCAGAACGCAATACTGTAATGAAATGGTAAACAAGCACCAGATATGAATGATAGCACAGCATAGAAGTGAAATAACACCTGGAAGAAGTAGCTTAATATTACCGAATGCTTCAAGGAAAAGCATAAGGTTTGATGAACTGTGAGCATATTATATCAAAACCTGCCATAATGAATGTCTTTCTCTCCCTCTGCCCTTCAAATACATTCTGGTAAAAAAAACCCCACAAGTAAATCATAAAAGTTCCCTTTTCCCTTAAAGCCATAGTCATTTTTATTTTAGCACTCAGAGTCCTTTGCAGGGTAAATCCAGGCAAAAAAAAATAGTATACATACATACATATATTCTGGTTTCCAAAAGCACAAATGGATGATTAGAAACAACTCCAGATGAAACTCCATTCTGAAACTTTAAGCTAAGTTATCCACAGGTATCACATTTTAGGTGTAAGAACAAAGACATTAATCTGGACAAAGTATAATCCATGAGAACTCTGCATGCTGGATCCATTGACATATTAGAGAGATATTCGAAGTACAGGCAAGACAAATAAATGCTTGTGGACTCAGTATTAGGAGTTGAAACCCAAGCTACCAGTTTCAGAACACCCAGCAAGCAGCAAAATGCACTTTAGAGATCTGTTCTAAATACTAGAGCAATTTTTTTTAAAGCTATTTATTTGTGAAATAAAGTCACAATGTACTTATGTAGTGATACTTTTTATATTCAATCTTCCTATCAAATAGATTATTTCATATTATTTCAGAGAAGCATTAGATTCCTTTAGTGTTCAAAGAGCATTTTGCAGAAGTATTAGAGCAGACAGATGCTTAGTGCCAGTCTTACTGCCAGCTACATGCCTAGAAAGGCCTTGAAATACTTAAAAAGCAAAAAGTCTACCGTGACCTGATTTCCTGAATGTTTTAAAGAAATTACTGAAGCAAAATAGCTTTTTTTCTACCAGGACCTGCCTGAGGTATTTTAAGTCACAAATTATTTTGATTCTTTCTTCGTTAAAAAGAAAATCAAAACAAATCTCCCCCCCATCACTTAGGTGATTTCCTCCAGGCTTAGGCTGAGTTATCATGTTCCTTTTCTATCCCAGAAAAATCAGTCATAAGTCATGGCAAATCACTAAGAAGATCTGTAAATATTTAAAAAACAAATTTGACCTTATTTTCTGAATCCTTCTGAATTAATATGTTTACCAGAGAAAACTAAATAATTAAAGACTACCACAGAACAGCTAGTTCAATTTCATCTTTTTTTGTGTCAAAACACTTTCCTACTGATTTTGTATAAATTTCCAGACCATGGATAAAAACACTGGATACTGTCTAAACTAGTACTAACCTTTACAAAAACCCTGTTAAGAATACAGCTATTCTCACACCACCTTGACTTGAGAAGTCAATCATACAGCTCTAGATGCAACAGTGTGCATTTTCTTTCTACAAATGACAGATGTAGTTCAAAGTTTTAGAGCAATAATTACTACTACTGATTTTAGTTTGCAAAAAATGCAATAGATTTCAAGTGGACCATACTTCGTATCACAGTAAAACCAAATGCAAGCACTAGCAGTTATGAGGAAGGGCACTCTAAAGGAAAAAAACCTTTACTAACCTGGAAGAAACATAATATTTTAGATGAAATTTAATTCTAGACATTCTTCCTATTTAAATTTATTATTCTTTGTCAACTGCACTTGTCAGCATCTTATCCTACAGAAAATGAATGCATTTGCTTACACTAAAGGCAGCAGTCATTTTTAAATTACTAGGACTACTTATACATATATATAAACATTTAGGTGGTTTTATTGCAGGAAACGGAGTTATTTGGATTTCAAATGTTATATCTCTTTGTTGAACTAAGGCACCTGTGCTTAAAAAAGCATAGAAAAGAAAGGAACACGCTGTTTCATATGAGAATAACTTAGCAGAACACATACAGGCATCTCCTGCAGTTTTTCAGTTTGGGTGCTCTGATTTCTGTTGCTGATCACGTGTTTCATTACAGTATTCTAGTATTTTATGGCTAAACACATAACCACTTCAATTTTCAAACAGTGTTTTACCAACTATTACCTGATAATACTCTATTTGCTCTCAAAATGAGAAAAAAAGTGAATATTTTGATGAGATACAGATGTAGTGTGAATCTGAGCTGGCATTACAGAGCTGCAAATACCACATCCGATTTCACAGTTATTGTAGCTGACCTCAATACTGCATAGCGCTTTCCCTTTCACCAAACCTCTAAACACTGTCAGTAACAAAAGTTTCTTTCCCCAGCACTTGCTAATAAAGAAACAAAATGCAAAAGCTATAAACTAAAATCTAGCTCTGAGATGCAAGTCATATGCAGGGAACTGAACATTATCATACTGAAATCTATTGGTTTTTCTCTTTAATTTTAAGCCAGTGCAGAATAGTTTGAGGTAAAAATCTAAAACTTGGTTTCACAATAGGAAACTGGTATTTATGATGTCAAATGGTGTTAGCACCTTTTCTTAAATGGAAGTGAGAAGGTGTAGTACAAGATCTTCAAGAGACTAGAGCGTCACCAAGTGACAGTAAATCAACCAGAAATAAGATCAAAGCCTCTCAAAGACAGTAGTGCCTTATTCTCCAGCTTTGTCTTTAGTTTTTCTGTTATAAAAACAAAACATGAAAACATCCATGTATTTTGTAACAGGGGCATTCTGATTTCCTTCCACCCCTGAACAATATTTGCTGAAGCTGTCTTTAAATGAAACACCAGCTGAAGATCTAAGCCGATTAAGGCTTTTTGAGGTCACTGAGCTAGATGAAATTAGATCAGTTTCCCAGTGATCACATCATGTAAACAAACCTCAGTACTCCATGAAGAATGTGATAATCCTGCACTTCTACCAACTGAGAATTGTCTATTATTTTCCAAGTACAAGACACTTCCGATTTCAAATTAACAATCTTGTCAAGAGTCTAGCTCTAACACTTAACTAATCAATGCTCACTGATACTCTCGCATTTGAACTATTCAAATACAGATGCCCTACGCTACAGAAGTTACATAACACCTAAGCTTTAGGTTCCAAGAATAAATGCAAGTCAGTAAGTACTGAGTACCAATGATTAATATCTGAAATTATTTCCTTCCTAGATCTCAGAATAGGAAGGAAGAGCTAAGACATTTGCATTATGTTTTTCATTGTACGTAAGAGTCATTTTAGTCCTTTTCAAGACACTAAAAATTTGTAGGGGGTGCAAACTTTCTTACAGCACCAACTTGCTTCTTCCCAAGTATGTGTTGGTGCCAAGCAGATACACTACCTAAGGCAGTGCTACTGCACAGGTTCATTTACTTGAGCCTCTGTATCATGCTATAGTTTACACCAGAGAGGTCTCAAATGTCTAAGAATGAATGTGACAGAAAATCATCTTAAAGGCCTGGGAAAATCAGGGAAGGAGGAATCATTTCTTCCCCATTCCTAGATAATCCAGAGGGCTCTAACGCAGGCCCTCATCAGAGCTACTAGCCCTTCTCCTCAGCCTCAATACTTAAGCTCCTTATCCATCGACTCCAGCCTCTTCCTATGAATCTGGCTCCTAAATATTCCCTCCCTATCAGATTCCACATTTCTCACCCAGACTCCCATCTTGTCAGAATCTTTAGTTTCTTTCCTCACTCCTCTTTGTCTCACCTCCTGTACAGCTAGATTCCACAGCCTTCTTCTACAGCAGCACAAACTAAACTGCAGTTAACAGGATCCTAGCTCTAACCCAGTGCCAAAACCAGACGTAGTCCAAAGCAGGACCAAAACAAACATAAGTGCTATCCAGCCCAGCACTATAAAGAAAGAACACTCAAGAAATAAAGGCAAGATTCATTCTTCTAGCACAAGTTCATAATGCTGTATTTCTTTTAGAAACTGCAAGTCTCTGCTCAAGAAGACTGCCTCCCTCCTATCCTCCAAAATAGCCAAAGCTTTGCATGGAAAAAAAACCCCAAAACAAATCCCAAAAATATACCAAAATCCACCACAAAACAAAACAAAATGGAATGTCCCCAGAAAAGCTTATTTTTAGCCAACTGTTTATATCCCAGAAACCCAGGGCTTGAAGTACAAAGACTGCAAGAAGAGTTAACGTTTCAGAAGACTGCCTATACGTTTATTGACCTATTCTCCTGAAGGTGAGAAATACAATTAAGTAATTGTACTTAGGTAATCATTTTGACAACCCTGACTATAAAGGAAAAAAAAAAAAAAAGAAGTAATCCCTTTGTTGGTCACTGAAGGTGACAATGTTTTCAGTTAGTAGTGTTCCCCCTGGGAATCATGAAGCACTGTTTCTATAGGAAATGAAACTATCTTCAGAAAATCTTGCAGTTTCTTAACTATTCTCTGACTGATACCAGAGTAGCTAACTATTCTATCTTGGAATAGAATCTTATGAATTCAAAGTCATGAATATTTGCTTTGATAATTATTTAACACTTAAAATTAAAGAGTTTTGTATTCTACTTGTTTCTGTGGTTCTTAGAAGGCTCACAATCACTTTCACTACTCGCTATCAGTCAAGGAGAAACAGCACTTTCTTCTTATTATTACTGCTATTACCATCATCATTATTACAAGGAATTGGCTACAAAACAAAGGCCTGTAACCTTCAGTTTGCTCAAACAGGATCATATGAGACTCCTCTGCAAACACTATTCCTCCCAAGTTTTTCTACCTTCCAGTTTTGGGATTTGACAACTAATTTTCTTCACTTTGACAGAATCTCTTCTCTACACACCTTAATCTTTACTTTGGGGAGGGGGGGGGGAGAAGAACCAAAAGGCATAGCAATTTACTATAATTCCAAATAGTAAATGTTCTTAATCAGGGAGCATGGTGCAGCTATTCTCTGGCAACATACATCCTCCACTACTAGGACAGTTCTGCTTTTTAACTGAGTTTTCAATAAGCTAAGCTTAAGATTGTGAAAAATTTAAATCACTTAAGTATTAAAAGCTTTTATATCGAAGAAATACTCCTGCCGAAGCTGAATCTCTGAGAATTTTATTAGAAAAGGAGAATCAGATTTTTTTATACTTCACAAAAAAGCTACATTGTAATCCCCAGAAGAAAGAAAATTACCACAGTGAACTGTTTCACTTGTTGCTACCCTGAAATGATAAGGAGACAGAAGAATGTATTGACACAGTTTCTATGCTCAGAATAATGGAGTTTGCTTCAAAGAACTTTAGAGATTTTCCAACAGTTGACCCTTCTGAGAAAAGAACCAAAGTAATTATTTCAAACCAGGAAAAGACCAGGAACCAAAGAATCTAAAAGGTAGAGAAAACTATGTTATTCTTTGTTTAACATAAATCACTCCTATATTTTATATAGAATTTGGAGATGTTAAAACACACTGACATGTTTAAAATAACTTAGTTTTTTACATGTTGTACCAAGTATCTTTTATAATTACCTGAAAAAAACTATAGATATCAATAGCTCAGTAAACTTCTTGGTCTTTGAAAAGCTACCAATCACCAGGTAAATGTATACAGTCTCTGCCAATAAAAACTATCATTGATTTGATACCTGTATTGAAAATGTGTTCGATGGTTTAAGATTTCATAGTCAATCTGGTCTTCGTATACAAATCTACCATGCCTGTAGTTTATACTATATCTGGCTCCTATACAAGGTATGAGGAAAGAGACAATCTGATCCTCCTTTGCTGAGTGGCTGCAGAATCAGATGAATTTGATATGGATAAGATAGGTTTACATTTACAAATGCCTCAGCTGCCCGTGAATACTACTCGACCGCCTTAAAAAACAGGGTATTGACTGCCTTAAAAAACAGGGTATTGATCTTCTTTCAGTTGCCTTTTTTTGCCTGCGTCTGCATAAGAATAGTGTGAGGTATTTTCATTCATGAAGCACAAAGGTATTCACAGTCCACACCAAGACAAAAAATCTAAGTCTCTTTATTAGACAGGCATGATAACTAAAACTCCTCAGATCCAAGTGTCAATGTGACCTTGACAGAGAGAATAAAGACAGACCGGTAGAAATTATCTATGATTCACTGAAAACAGAAAGGCAAAGCAACCAAATAACTGGAAAATCAGTACTTTTTCTGTAAAACAGAGATAATATAACAGCATAAAACTAATTAACGTAAGTCTAGTGGGTTAGGCAATAGGTTATTTGAAAGATATGAATGACTTCCAAATAGAAAAACATAGTACATCATGGAGAGAAGTTTTAATTGCTAAATTTGAAACACGGTATCATAGAATCACCAGGTTGGAAGAAACCCACTGGATCATTGAGTCCAACCATTCTTATCAAACACTAAACCATGCCCCTCAGGACCTTGTCCACGTGTGCCTTAAATACCTCCAGGGAAGGTGTTTATATCATATTAATGGTTCAAGACATTGCTTGAAAAACATGCTAAGACCTATTTTCTAAGCCTGAAAGTTTGCAAGAATAGGAGTGTTATTTAAAACTTAAATAAATGGAAATAGCTTTATTATTTCAACACAGGGCAAGTAATTCCACCAGAAGTAATTTTTTTTTTCTGGAGATCAGTCATTTTGATATATCATCTGTATCAGACATGAAACACTTTTCTAGGAAGGCAATCTGAAAAATGTATATTTAGCAAATTCTAAACCACAAAAGTTAGGCCCATTTCTCATGTTCACATACCTAAATGGAAGATATGGTGGATTAGATCCAGACAGAAGTATTCTGTAAGCCTCTTCTGGTGTTTTCTTCAAGTATATTACCTAAAGGGGGTGGAGGGATAAGAAAAAAAGTAAGTGCTGAGCCTGAAGTGTCATTAACCACATGTATGCTTCCCCCAGCCCACTAAATTCTTAAGAATGCATACTCTACCAAAAGTCCACTTATCCTGAACTGATACTATCTTGATACTGTGGCAGCATCAACACTGCTGTTTCATTTAGCACATGTACAATTTACATGTTTCTCAAAATTAATGTCCCTCTTTTTACCTTAACTGCCATATCCCCCCCCCCTTAACCACTGAAAGCAAAGGTTTCCTGAAACCTTCCACCACCAAAGAAGATCACAATTTCCATAGGAAAACCATTCCTTTTATTCTGTGTTATCAGAACAACTGTTTCCAACTCAATTATCAGATTCTTTATTGTTGGGGTCAAACCAGTAACTACTAATAATGAAACAGATTCAGCAACTAACTTAATGGATATATGTATTTACTTAATTCATAAAGTGGAGGGCCCCGTTTCTTTTTATTTTTAAGCTGCAATGGTCTGTCTACATCAATGATTGCTAAGAAACAGCACCAATTTCATGCTTTCAAACCCTGCAGTGTAGCAATGCCATTGTGTTTTCACTAATTTGTTAACGATTCTTCTTATCTGTGAAAGAAGTCCCCTTTATATTTCCTTTATGGTCCCCTCTCATCACACAGGTTTTACATTTAAGAACACATCCCATGCAATAGAATTAGGGGGAGAGTGGTATATTTCAGCAAAATACACCGATTATATTCATGTCAATTAATGTCAATAATCACATCCGTTAACTTACATTTAAAGCCTTAATTTCTGCTTATAGTCAAAAATCCTTAGAGGGTAGCTCAGAGGACTTCAGGGAAAGATGAGTTTCCCTCTTACAGAGCAGGGAGTCAGAAATCTGAAGTAGGGGCAAATTTGTACTATTATATATGAAAGTTTTCCCAATGCTGCAGTTTTTATTTCACAGAAGTTATGGTTCTTCAAAGCTGTCTCTGCTCAAAGACATGTATACATGATACCTGGAGCCAAACACTGCTAGCTGCCTGTCCACAAAACTCATAACAAAGACACCAGGATGGAAACAGGAAAAAAAAAATTAAGAACACAAAAGGAAGGAGAAGAGCAAAAGAAAGACTGAACAGAGCTCGTGAAAAAGCAAAAGTATAATTGATGCCAAGAATAACACAATGACTAAAGGAGGAAGGACAATGAAATAGAGAAGAAACACTACAGTACTGTAGTACTTTAAAAGTAGAGATATCCATTAAGAAAAACCTAGGAGACCATTTCCTGACTCATTTATATCAACAAAAACTAAGCAACTGAAACTTAGTTTCATTTTTTATCTAATATGATGAATCTTCATTCTGCAACACATACAAGTTAAACCCACCCCCCCCAGCCTGTAGTGCAGTTTGTGTAAATTGAACCTGTATCTAAGACATAATAAAAATTAAAGCCTTTCTATAAAAAAGTCACTTTCTAGATAGTAACTATTCTCTTACAAGAGTTGTTTTACCTGTATCTGCCATTTTTTAATTAGAAGTGTATGAAACACATCCACTCTAGAGCTGCTAAGATCACAAGAATTCTGTGTATTCAAATTAAAGCAGTAGAAGAAAGGTGTTGCTCGAAACAGCAGAAAAGGTTGCATGTGCTGCAGTAACTGAAAAGCCTTTGTACTTGCTGACCTCCCAAGGGAGGGATTATGAATTTGAGTAGTAGTGTGACATGCTTAAACTGCAAGAGAACAAACCCTTAAAGTTTCAGGCAGGGCTGAGTAGTCTAATCTGTATTTTTAAATTAGGGAAAAACACTCCTGCAAGCAAATGACTGAACATGCTGTAGTAGTTCACTATTATCCAGCCAGATGCAGTAATAAAACTACAAACTTAAAGAACTCAACAGCTTTTCCTCCTTATCGGCATTACAGAAGTCTAATAAAAGCCATTACTACATAAAATACACAAAATAATTGTGAGAAAGTAAGACCAGCCCATCTGCTGGAGAAAAGGAAAACAAGCTCACTGGATCTCTTTTCAGAGTTTGACACGGTATGAAGGCATTACATTTCACCAAGACTGCAGAAAAGTCAGATTTCTGTCCACTAATCAAGCTTCAGTCTTTGAAGAATTGCAACAGACAACTACTACTTGTCTGCTGCAAGGGTAGAATTAAAGCTGTATGTTTACAACGAGGAGCAAGTGTCAGAAATGTATGCTCTCTCCTCCCCCTCCTCTAGAAGTTCTGAAGCATCCACTGGTATAGACAGACTAGTTTTCTTCCTGCTCCTACAACCCAAATGTATTCAAAGTCCATTGTAAAAATGGAATTTTAAACAATGCATCTTCCTGAGAAACAATTTATAAACAGGCAAGCTGTTGCCAATGAGTTAACTTCTCCTTAAGAGGTTCTTATTAAAATATTTTAAGAGCTATAGCGTATTTCAGTTCAACTTATCTAAGAAGCTGTTTAATGGAACAATCTAAATTGCATAATCACCACTGAAAACCCATTCCTAGAACCTGATCCACTGTTTTCCATGTTTCATGTTACGCTTAACATTTTAACAACCAGGACAAATTAAAACAAGCCTTCTCAATTAACTTTCACATGTTGGTAGAGATCATAGCTCTATGATTTTCTGGTCTCAAAAAGTTTGTAGAACTGAAGAAAGACATAAAATCTAGAAGACATTAAATGAAAAAGTACCTACATTTCTGTCACAATTTGGATATTCAAGTTGTAACAGATCAAACTGCCAGTTACACAGTTCTCTCACTGAAGAGTATGATTAGATTCCTTCATGTCACAAACCATTCTGCCATGTAACTCAAGAGTGTACAACTATTGCATCTAACTGAATATAGCATTTACAGGTAAAAAACTCCAGAAACGCTAATATTATTTATTGAGTATGAAATAAATATGTCTAGATTAAAGAAGCGAAGATTCTGCAGTTAAAAACAGAAAGTAGAACATAAACAGCTTCTTAGAATAAATACATATTCATTTAGTTAATTTACTGGCATTAGTAACAATCATTATAGAAGAAGGTGAATTAACTGCCATAGCATTTTCAAGTTAAGGAATACACTTCTACCAAAATAATTCTGGAATTACATATTATGTAACATTGGATAACTTTGCGCGAACTGTTCTCCAACGTTGTATGAAATTGAGATTAATTGGAAAGTGACCAGAAGGTGTTTTCAACATGAGAAGGACTACTTGTACTAGTAACGCTGTACTAGTAAGGAATTATTCTTAGTACACAATATCTTCAACAGTCAGGAGATACTTAGAACATCTACTACTCTGACAGGAGAGTAACAGTACCAAATACAGATGTAAATCACTTACATATGCTACCAATCAAGAGCTATAAGCAGCTTAAAACAGGTTAGGCAAGGGTTAAAAGTGCATGCAGTTGGGGCACACTAATTTATGTTACTGTACCTGTAAGCTACAGTCTCATTGTGTAATGTGCCACCTGATACCTATTATGGAGTACATACACAGTCACGCCACGGTACACATACCATGTGCTCCCCTCTCCTGACTTTCTTTAGAGGGATTTCTGTTGGCCTCCCCCGCAGTGCATGCCCTTATCCCTAACTTGAGCTGCTGAGCAGCTCCTTCAAATAAGGACTACCAAATATACCAGACTGTTCCCGTGTTTAAGTCTTAAACACTGTAAATACAGCATAGTCTTACTTAGCTGATCAGTTCTCTGCTTGGAGTTCTGTCTTGCATCTTACAGCCCTCATTTTCTTTCTGTTCCTACAAGAAGTTCTCCTCATGGACAGCAGCACTCTCTCCTTGGGTCTAGCTAATACTAGGCCTTTAAATCCCTTACCCACAGAGAACAGCAAACAGCTGAGATAGTGTCATATAACAAGAACTGAACACAGAGAATAAAAAGATAATGTTGTCCCTTTCAAAATGCCAGTGGTCTCACCCTCTCCAAGGCTTCTAAGGTGTATCAAAAGGTGAAAGCAGGATCAGACAAGGGCAATCCGGTGAAGGCAATTAGATGCTGTAATCTATATATGTGCTAGATGAGTGTTCTCTAGCTATAGGCTTAATTAGACCAGCTTTAAAAGATGAAGTGAAGCTTTCTAAATGCAGACCTGGAGATATAATGATGCAAACAGGAAACAAAAAGCAATCAGAATGGAATGACTGAAGTTTCTATAGAAACTACAGTGTGGGAAACATTGCTAAAGTTGCTACGATTCAGACAGATTTTGGATGTGAAGGGACAGTAAAGTTTATAAAGTTATGCTATCAAATATGGAGGCTTCTTAAACAGAATACAAAACACAGAATTTGAAATTAAATCCAGCATTATTAAACACTGTCTTATACAGTGGAAAAAAAATAGCAAACTTAGAATGTTCTAAATCATTTGCTCTTGCTACTCCTTTTGTGGAGTTGTTCCATTGAGTCTACTTTCAAGGGTTAACAATCTAACTAAAAGATTTTTAAAATTTGAACTTATTCCCAAATTTTGTTTCCATCTTAAATATAAAATAGATCTTCTTTCTCAAGAGCATTTACATACTATTCCCATACTTGTGGTAAAATGTTTTGCTTAAGTACAATCATCTGCAAATGAATGTCTTTCAATACTGTCATCTGCATTTACTGAGTTTTGCTTTCAGCAAGACTTCAAGCCTGACAGAAATACGCCAGCTTTCACATGGTATAAAGCCTGACTTAACAGAGACTTCCAGAGCTCAGTTGACCATGGGGACATCAGCTCAGGACCAGCAGTTTCTTAGTTCAAATACTTCATCAGTGTAAGACATTCTGCCGCAAAGGCTCTGAGTTTTCTACGCATGTGTTTCAATTCTGGACAGCAGAGTAGAAAGGTGAAACTGCAATTGGAGCTACACTGCTATGAAGACACACAAGTGGCTGTGCAAGTGTCAGCCTGGGAACATCAAAACTTAGACAACATAATAAATTAAGCTTGTGTAACTGCCCTGTGTATATCATATTATTTACAATATTAGAAGGCTGAAGTACCTTAATTTTTCCATTATTCTGGGTAGGCTATGAAAATTAACTGAGAAAAGAAATACATTCAATAATCGCTACAGTTCTGGTCTAGTAACTTTAAGAAAAGCTATGAGAAAAAGCATTCTCCTCCCCAGGATGAATCTCACTACTGTCAGGAGTAGCAACTGATCCTAAGCCAAGAGGAAGTAAGGTTGTAGTTTATTTTTTTGACATTCAAGAAAATAGTATCCACCAGAAGTAAATACACGATCTGCAAAAGCCACCCCTGTGTAGTAAAGTAAATAGAGTGAAGTGCCAAAGACAGGGCTCCCCTGAAACTCACAGAGCAGAATTTTCATATGTAGCTTAGAGAAGAATTAAATGGCAATCTGCCTACCTTCCTAAACGGCCATCCCTTGAGATTCTTTTTCACACACAGGAGAAGTCTTTTGAGGAAGGTTAGAAGTATCCATATGATAAATAATACTTACTGCATATGCACCTATTAAAAAGGCCGCATTTGCTCGTTTCCGCTGGTCAAAACTGGTATAGTACACTATCTTCTTTCTTGACAGGCTGAAATACTGTTGAAAAACCAAATCAGACAGCATAGTCACTGTGAGAAGTATACACTTTAAAAATACTTTTAAAAGTCACTTTTCCAGAACTGAAAAATAAGTCAGAAAGAATTCTTACAGAGAGATTCCTGCAATTAAAGGAGGAAAAACTACTAATACCTTGAACAGTCCTCTTACATTATAGATACGAGTGCAGACAAAGAGTCACAGCATCGGGGCAGATCTCTTAAGTTTCCTATGCAAAAATGTCATATAAAATCTAGTTGTACCAAAATGTTCAAGATAAAACCCTGCATTTGCTCCCCAAGTTTAAATATTTGAACAATAGCTTATGAACACTGATTGAAGATATTGACATTTTCAACTAAAACACCCTCCTATACATTAAATTTCTCCAGCACATAATTCTGTGAAGCAGATAAGAAGAAAAACCAAACCAATAGCTCCTATAGGCATTTTAAAAGTTAAACACCATCCTTCCATCTCTACTGCCTAAAACCAGGCTGACAGACATCTTTAGAAAGCTTCAACAGCAATAACTTATTAAAAAAAAAAACAAACAACACTGCACAAGTGAAAAGCCTGAAAAAAGGCCAGTCAGAGACAAAACTAGCAACACTTGCAATTCTTCTTTCTTTAGGAAGATAAGAAGCCTCTGTCAGAATCCTGTGGACAAAACTCCCATTGAAAAAGGCCAGCAAGCACCAAAAAAGAACAACAATGACAAACTGCAGCAAAATATTTAAAGCCAGATATAAAACTGTCACTTAAAAATAGCAAGTTGGCCAGTTTATTGCATTATATTTTTGTAGCATTATGAATTGCTATAGTTCCACTATATTCTGCAACACGACCAGGCATCTTTTTCTGAACAGATTTCTACAGTACTATGGTTTTGAGGAAGTCATCAACATTCTGGATTCTCCTAGATATTTGAAGTGTGCCTCTGTTCTTAGAAGTTGTACATTTTATAAACTGCCATTACATGAGTGCTGCTGTTACACAGCTTCAGCTTTTAAACTCCACTTCAACAATTTTGATTTACTTTCGTTTCCTGCCTTTGGCATGGATGACACTTGGGGGCGGGAGAAAAGGTAACTGCTGCAGAATTGTGACAGTGCCAAATGTGTTTCACTTCCAGGAATCTGTAAATGTTGACTTTCATCTTAAATCTTGTTGCAAATTTTACGACAGTTATATCCGTAGACTCCAATTTTGTGAAAAAACAACTAGCTGACAAACTCGGGTGAAAACCTATGTATGTTAATCACAGTAAGCTTCTTACTTCACCCCCTGAAGAAACTGCACCCTTAATAGCAATTCTAACTGTACCTCCCAGTCTGGTACCCACAACTTTCATAGGTGGAAGGAGTGTGAGTTAAAGCAACTGAGTTTATCTAAATAGGCTGTAATTCCTGAGATGGCTAGTTGTTGTTGATTGGAAGTTGTGCCTTGAGACCAGCTGCAACACCTCCCTCGGTGTATATGCAAACACACAAAGCATACGTAGCTATTTAATTAGCAAAGCATTCAGTTATTACAATTTGACAAAATTAATCCCTGTACTTTAAGATCCCTCCTTTCGTCCCCCTCCTAATTTTTTCAATTTTAGGGTTCTTGAACTGCAATTCCACCCATGATGTGTAGGTGGGATAAGATTACAGTAGTTATGCAACAGTGACAGAACTTTAGTTATAACTTGTTGACTACTACTTATTTAAAAGTAAAGTTCCTTGCAATGGTTTAAAGTTTACCTGAAACACTATTTTAAACTGCAGAAATCACATTCTGCTACCTAGCCAAATGTAAGTTCTATGTAATGAAATCATGAACAGATATTTTTTCATCAATACAGGTATTCCAATTTTGAGATGCTTTTGTACCTCAAGTAGCAGAAAAATGACAGCTCACTTTACAAGTTCACAGACATTTAAATGAAAGCAATATATCATTTTAATTGCTTCATTTTCAAAATGAAGCATTTTCAAAAAAAGGGTTTCATCCTTATGAACCGTATCACAATATGGGTTTCATCCTTTAGAACTGTATCACAATATGAAACACTTAAATGTTTTTTGAATCCTGACTAAAGCTTAAACAGAAAACTGAAAACCAACATTACTAGACTAAGGATGTTACACCCTTAACATCAGGATTTTACTTTTCAGAAATGTATAAAACAAACCACTGTTCTTATTTGCACACGAGGTACAGAAAATCAAGTTTGACCGTGTTTGGTGAACTGTCTCTGTTAACATTAACACACAAATTCTAAATTCAGTAAACTTTCAAGATCAATACTAAGCTATATGATCTATTAAAATACACTGACATCCTGACCATGTTTAATAACTCAAATATATTACTTTGGTAAGGTTAAACAATAACAAGTGTTATAGACTGTTCTTTAAGGTAACTGTTTTCACAGCTCCAGAGCTCCCCCTGAAAGGATGAGGGCTTTAATTCCCTTAGATACTGCATCTCAGAAGAGTCAAAAATATTTTAACACAGAATTTTTCAATACAGGTTGACTACAGAATAGATAGAGCTCCAAATAAAATAGTTTCTAAAACAAAACTAATGCAGCACAACAAAGCACTAAAGATATTTTTGTTTACTGGTAAGAAGATTCAGACAGTTTCACACGTCACTAGAAGACACATGACAATACAAGGCGGCTGTATCTGTTAAGATATAGCTCAGAGAAATACATGCAAAGACAACCTTTTGAACCTAAAAGCAGAGGTTACATGAAAAGCGTGGCAGGTTTTGTTTTAGGCAATAAAACTAATTCATTTGGTAGATTCTGGACCACAGTATTTTCACTGTAATATTACTTTTTCTTCAGTCACAGATTGGTTCTTGTTTCTTGGAGACCGTAACAGAGATTTACTTGCATAGAAGTTGGTGACAGGCTTAGAAGCTGTCATTGTGGACAATTACTAGACTGATATGTCTTTAGAAACACCAGGTTATTGACAGTACTTTATTTAATGAACATGGTTTAACAGACTTGCATTGTTCAAGCAAGAAATTACTGCAATGTGTTTAATAAGCTTAGATAATCAAACTATGTACATACACATATATGTAACACTTACATGCAAACAACAGTAAACACAAGGCTAGCAAGCTGTTCACAGAAAACGATATATTAAAGCATGTACAACACAACCTGCCTCAAAAGCTAAGGAGATGCTTCCAAGTACTCTAGATACATGTGTATGGCCAGCAGCTTATTTGTATTAAACAAATGCAAACCAAATCACTCTGTGATTCAGCTGTGACAGTTAGCACAGAAGAAACATTAACCCTACAGCTTACAAGCCTGCCAGAACCTTCCCTCTCCTGCCTCTGATCTTCCATACTTGCATCATTTATCTCAGCAACACTCCCTCTCTGATTACTTCTGCTTCTGAATGTATTGAGTTGCATAAGACTATACACACATAAAACACAGCAGGTTTTTTACACCCCTTTTAATGAAATCAGACTTAAACAGAAGAAAAAATAATTTTCATAAACAAATCACATTTGCTGAGCCAAGAATTCTTTCCCTAGACAGAATTTAAAGAACAAGAAGGAAGATAGCATGGCCAAGCGTTTTTTTTGCCTTGCTGTTGACTTGGCAAGTGAAGATCATCTCCATAGCAATCAGCAATCAAAACATTGCATACATAACAAGGTCAGAAGGTTTTCCTGTAAAGCATAACCAGGACTTTACCTGCAACTTCCTCAGCAAATGGACACCTGAATAAATTCTTCAGAACAGATCTACTTAATATTTTTAAAATCAGTCCATCTAAAGTCACAATAGATTACTTTACAATAAATCTGTGCCATATGCACATTTCAAACTGGTACCCTTCTCCTTTTGAACCTGTCCCATAAGAACGGAGAGGGGAAACCAGGTAACTCCCTGTCTAATTGTTCTCAAACAGAAAGAGATATAGCTGAAAGACATGGAAGGAATTATGGGATTTGTTTGATTAATGAGATATTATACTCTCATTTCTTCTGTTCCTATTCATAGAAGTTTTAAACATCAAAAAAGTTCAAGTCTTAAGCTATGAGATTTTGTGAATTTTTTTTTTTTCCTGAATTTCTTTTAGGCTCTTTTTGCACTTAAACAACATACGCAACCAGCTATGTAACAAGTCATGCAGGAGTCATCTCAGCTTAAACACTGGGGTTGTCTCAAGGTCCCAGAAGCCTTACTGTATGGCAGCAGCAACCATCGAGCAGCAATGGCACAATTTCCAGGTAATTATAACCTCCAGTCTTTTACTTCCTTTGATCAGTCAATTCCTGCTGTTGGTCAGCCTCAATGAAAGGGTATGCAAGCAGCATGCTGGCCAACAGGACTCTTCTTCCACATCATTAGCCCAATCTGAATGTCCCATCTCTAAAACACTGATCGCTGCGGTGATCACACCCTAGGTGAGAATTACCTTTTTTTTTTTTCCTGCTGCAGTTGCTCATTGCGTAAGTGCTTTGCCAGTAGGTAAGTCAAAGGTCATGTACTTGTCCTACAGATATTAGATAATGCATCAGGAATCCTTTCTGGGAAGCTTGTGAAGGATATGATAATGTGAAGGGTAGACACTGTGAATCTGTAATTCTTGACTAGTTAAGCTGAGCAGCAGTGTTTTGTAGCTAGGCCTATAGTAAACACTGGATGCCTGCTTCAGCTGTGGGATTTGGTCTTACAACCCTACTTACACACTACAAATAGTATCTAAATTAGGACAGAGTCTCATACATGTTTTATCTATTAGAACAGCAAAGCTTACATAAGCAGGTACCATCCTACCTCCGGGGTAGCACCTATCAGCCAGGCTGGAATCTACTCCTGTGCAAGTTTCTATACCACTTGGGTACTCTCCCAAGCTTTAGCTGTTTCATTTCAGGTATTACTTTCAAGTGGCTGCACTATCAAGGTTACCCTTCTCTATTATGCACGAGTAGTTTAAATTAACCCATTTGGAATTGGCCTCTGGTACGGCAGCAGCAACAGACAACACCTCCTCCTAGCCAAGATGCAGCTGACCTGCATGAGCTTTCTGTCCTGCTCCCAACCACCCATGCTCTTCACCTAGCACCATTTACTTGATTTCAAAAAATATAAACGTTGGCAAAATCAGCCCTGGAGATGTCAGCTAGTAATTTAGTTCCTATTTGGCTTCCTATTTTTTCCATTATAACATGCAATCTACATCATCATGATCACAAGCTGTTTATGATAAGCAGCTTGCTTCATTCAACGCAGTAAAGGAGGATCTTGTAACAAGGGTGAAGACTGTAGAAAAATTCCTGCTTAACACTGCATCACTAAAAAAAAAAACAAAACCAGACCCCACACATTCAAGTTCCAAGGTATTTATTAGTTATGTTATTTTCTCAATGAAACTCTTGGTACCTAGCGTCCAGTCTGAAGGTGTTCAACTATAAAAAGTAAGAAGGTACACTTTAACAGTGATATGCCAGACTACTCAGGTCTCTAACTGATCAGTTTCATCTTGAACCTGTTAAAAAACAGAACTAATCTCTTTAGTTGTCACAGATACAGTGGAAGTTAGAATAGTAGGTTTGTTCTTGGTTCTTCTCTGGAGTAACTGCTTCATAGAGCAACCATTCTCCAGTGTCACTAACAAATAAAACGCCACAAAGAGTAGAACAGAGGTACAAAACCCCAGATGCCTAGTGAGTGAGCAGCATGGTCATGTGTTTGAATGGGACAGTGGCACTGGAAAACAGAGTAATAAGGCTCAATTATGTGTTAACTCAGAAAGGGCAAATACAATGTTCTCCCAATATGAACATAAGCATTCAAAATTTGGAATACTAGAGTTTAGGGTTTTTTATTTATAAGTAGCTTTCTGTATTAAGAAGTAAGGTAGATTTTCAATAGAAGCACTTCTTTTGCAAAAAGTTTATAGCCGCTCTAACAAACTCCTCAATTTGCAGAACTTCCTCTTATGACTACGTGACTTTCAGTCAGCACACTCCTGAAGTGGCAGACAGCGCGAATCAAACTGCATAATGGTTTCGTTTCTACAGCAAAATTTAGTCCCAAAACATAATGTCATTTTTGATACAGGAATCCTCTTAACATTGGCCTCTTAGCACATCTGTTGTCCCCCTTCCCTCTTCTGTCAGTAACTGGTCTAATATTTCTTATTGTAAAGATTTTAAATCTGTAATGTTTAGTGAGGAGTCTGTTCTACTTATGCACAAGTGATATTAGTATTTTGGAATTAAAATATGTTTCATTTCTTGCAGTTGATATTTTTTCTATAAATACTGCAAATCACTTTCACAGGCATTTTGGGACCAGGTTAAATCTTTAGCTACATGCTCAGTGCACTGGGTCTAGCTAGGATGGAGTTAATTTTCTCCACAGCAGCCTGGATGCTGCTGTATTTTAGGTTTGTGACCAAAACTGATGCTGATAACACACCAACATCTTAGTCACTGACAAGGAGTTCTTGTACAGCAGCAAAGCTGCTTGTTTCTTGCTATGCCCTCACCGCAATTTGGCTGGGGTGGACATGATGCCAGGAGGGCACAGTGGCCACAACAGCAAACCCAAACTGACCAGAAGGCACATCTCTCACCATTCAACATCACGCTCAGCCACTGAGCTGAGAAGCAGTCTTTCTAAACTAGCAGTTGCTCAGAGACTGGACAGGCATCGATCTGCTGGAGAGAGGTAGTGAGTGATTGCCCTTGCAGCACTAGTTTTGTTCCCCTCCCTCTCCACTTCCAATTCCTTGATTTAAACTGTCTTCATCTCAACACACAAGGTTTTGGTTTTGCTCTTCTGATGTTGAGCAGGAGTGAGAGAGAAGCTGCCAGATGTTTAGTTTCTCGCCAGGGTCAACCTACATCCTGCTTGTGGCTTTATGACAAGACATTGGTGTTAAAACACAACTCAGTCATGGTGATCTTCAGAATTAACTGCTGCTTTTACAGATTCTAGATGACTTTATATTAAAAAAATGGTCAGCACTTCGCAGTCAAAAGAAAAAGCTTCTGTGGTACTCAACAAAGATACCAAAGTTTTCTAGCTTTAGCAAAGAGCAATCAAAAACTGCCATGAATCAATGATTATATGAAAGCAACAAAATAAGAAAACTTCTACAAAGTAACTGATAGGGAGCAACACTTCTACAAGACAGAAAAAGGAACCACTTTTACACATGTAAAAATCACACTCCCATAACATTTATTAGAGGCAACATTTTATTAAATTGAATGGGATTTAGTGGTTTTACCTTTACCACTGAATGAGACTTATTTTAAATAGTGTGATTCCAGGGTCCTCATTTTATTCTTGGGCATAGGTGTGTGGGTTTTGTTTGCTTGTTTTTTAAAATACCTGGTTTTTAAAGTTATCCATACAAGCACACACACCCCCACTTCATTAGCTGCAGACACATGAAATATCCAGAGTTGTTGTTAGTACCGTCTTGAAACTGTAAGGTTATAAAAGGTGAACTCATCCTTCAGTGCGTCACCTGGCAAGCAACAATGAGGGATTTTTTTTTCCATTCTTCAGAGGCAAAAGAATTCATAACAAGGATAACCTTAAAGCCTAGTAATAACCATCTAGATAATAAGCACCTAACCATGACTCTCAAACTAGGTAATACATTTTAGTTGAATTTCAAAACCCAGAAATATAGAAACATTGGTTTTAAACAAAGCTTACCTTCAATTTCTTATTTAGCTTACAGCAGTACCGGTATAACATTGCCAAATTTAAAGGTCCAAAATCTCCATAGAAACTGGGAGAAAAAGCACAAAAAACTGTGTTATTTATACAAAAGAGCTAAGCAAATTTCAACGTGCATTTTATTGATAGTTAAAGCTGCAGATCAGCATCTTTTGAGGGATAACAAGTAGCCAATACATACAGTGCAACAATAAGTCTGTCATTGATCAATTCATTTAAAAGGATGATAGGAACAATTATTTGAAAGCATCTCTAGAGCCAGTTCAGGATGCCCTTTCTATTACATATAGAGACTAACTACAGAACCTTCTTCATCCCATTACATCCAGTCTGGTTTCAGCCAAAACTACAAAGTGAAGAACTCCAAGACATGATCCAGTCCCCTTTAAGCCATGCTGGTGTCATCCTAGATAAACGTTTTACAACTGCTCAAGGTGAAAATATATGAATAACCTAAACAGAATTTCTTCCTATGGGCAGCAAAATTTATTTACTAACATCCACATTTGATCTCCAGTACTTAAGCTTTTGTTTTATCCCATCCTCCACTATTCCAGAGATTACATATTGCATATACCCTTGACATATAATTACATTTCCCTTTGTCTCCCCAATCCTCTTGTCTATAGGCTGTCCTTCCAGTTTATTATTTATTTCATGCCTTATTTTTCTTGTTTCTCTCTTTTAGATTCTTCCTAAACATTCATTTTACTTTTGTAAGTGTGCTGAAAATTTAAGTTGCAAGCTTTCTCCAACATTTTTAATTTCTATGTGTAGAAGTCATAGCCTGATGGGTTATGAAAAATTGTTGATGCATAAATTACAATGAGAATGAACCATAACTTAAACTGGTTTGTCTTCTCTGCCTCAAGTCTTTTGGTAAGAGACAGGATATTGCTTGCCTACTGACTGCATATTATTTGTGGAAAGACAGAAGTATAAGGTAACCACATCCTATGATCAGGGGTGAGAAAAGGTAACAGTTTTTGTAACAGTTGCACCAGCATTATGACCTAGACATCAAACCCTGGCAACTCCTAAGGTATGTAAGTAGCTCCATGTACACATTGTAATCCAGCCACCCACCTCCTTAATAAAACATTATGGTACATAGGTAAGGGAGAACAGTTGTTACAGGGATAATTTTAACTGTCTCCACTTAAAATTCCTCAATTAAAATAAGTTCTAATGTCTTTTTTCCATGGGGCTAAGTGAAACAAGTGCTTTACAAACCTCCAAACCAGAGAGTTCTCCAAAAGCTAACACAAGGCTCTCAACTGAAGTCAATCAACTCTGATCTATAGAACCTTTTTATGATTTATATACTTAGAAGTAAATACAGTTTCTTACACCACCAGAGAGTGGTGGTAAATGGTGTTAAATCCAGCTGGAGGCCAGTTACAAGTGGGGTCCCCCAGTGCTCAGTGCTGGGTCCAGCCCTGTTCAATGTCTTCATCAATGACCTGGATGAAGGCATTGAGCGCTCCCTTAGCAAGTTTGCAGATGACACTAAGCTGGGTGGACGTGTTGATCTGCTGGAGGGTAGGGAGGCTCTGCAAAGGGATCTGAACAGGCTGGACCACTGGGCAGAGTCCAATGGCATGAGGTTTAACACAGCCAAATGCTGGGTCCTGCACTTGGGGTACAACCACCCTATGCAGAGCTACGGACTGGGAGAAGTATGTCTAGAAAGCTTCCAGGAGGAGAGGGACCTGGGGGTGTTGGTCAACAGCCAACTGAACATGAGCTAGCAGTGTGCCCAGGTGGCCAAGAAGGCCAATGGTATCTTTGCTTGTATCAGAAATGGCGTGATCAGCAGGTCCAGGGAGGTTATTCTCCCTCTGTACTCAGCTCTGATGAGACAGCTCCTTGAACCTTGTGTTCAGTTCTGGGCCCCTCAGCACAAAAAGGATGTTGAGGCTCTGGAGCGAGTCCACAGAAGAGCAACAAAGCTAGTGAAGGGGCTGGAGAACAGGCCTTATGAGGAATGGCTGAGAGAGCTGGGGTTGCTTAGTCTGGAGAGGAGGAGGCTGAGGGGAGACCTCATTGCTCTCTATAACTACCTGAGGGGAGGTTGCAGAGAGGAGGGAGCTGGGTTCTTCTCCCAAGTGACCGGACAAGAGGCAATGGCCTCAAGCTCCGCCAGGGGAGATTTAAGCTAGAGATTAGGAGGAAGTTTTTCACAGAAAGGGTCCTTGGGCATTGGAACAGGCTTCCCAGGGAGGTGGTTGATTCACCTTCCCTGGAGGTATTTAAGGCACAGGTGGACAAGGTCCTGAGGGGCATGGTTTAGTGTTTGATAGGAGTGAATGGACTAGATGATCCAGTGGGTCTCTTCCAACCTGGTGATTCTATGATTCTATGTTTAAACTTAAGTGTTTAATTGTACATAACCCCATAACTTTTAGAATAACAGGCCAGTTTTGTACTTGAAGTCCAGACACCTGATCCTGACTCACTCAGAGGATTTTATTCTTAAGAACAGAATTTGACAGTTAAATATAAGTGAACATGGGAAATGGAGGCTACAGGGAATGTGGAAGAAATGACACACCAAGTCATCATGTGAATAAAGATCTTTAACCGGCAAGAGTTGATCGACAGCCGACTGAACATGAGCCAACAGTGTGCCCAGGTGGCCAAGAAGGCCAATGGTATCTTGGCTTGTATTAGAAACGGTGTGACCAGCAGGTCCAGGGAGGTTACTCTCCCTCTGTACTCGGCACTGGTGAGACTGCCCCTTGAATACTGTGTGCAGTTTTGAGCCCCTCACCATAAGAAGGATGTTGAAGCTCTGGAGAGTGTCCAGAGAAGAGCAACAAAACTGGTGAAGGGACTGGAGAACAGGCCTTATGAG